>JAWWNI010001300.1:0-130352 GCA_034642065.1 Darevskia nairensis | reverse complement strand
CTCTCCCCACCAAGTCCGCCCCCTCCACCTTCCTTGCACTGACTGCGTTCATACCTTTTTCTATGTACGAAAGCCGACTTGAATTCTTTCTCTTTCCTCCTCTACCCCCCGACTTCGTACTGACTGGCTCTCCTTCCTCCTCTACCCCCTTCTTCCCACTTTCCTGCACCCCCCCCGCACCTCTTCTGATGCTCTAAAGCGAAGCGAGGGGGCCTCGTCTTTCCTCCCTGGCGTGTTCGCCCCGTCGGCTGGCAAAGGAGGCGCGCGGACTTGGACATTTCGCCGCGGGGACGGACGGACGCGCTCCGGGGGGACAGTCACCTTTTTTTGGCAAGGAGGAGGAAGGGCAACTTTTCTGTCTCCCCCCACCTCAACGTAAACCAAACGAAAGCGACGGAGCAGCAGGCAAGCCGCCCCACCACCCCCGCCTCCGAATATCCCTCGACGTGAAGCAGCAGCAATAGGATTCTGGCGACCAAGGACAGCGCCGTTGGAGACGGATCCTCGACTTCCTTCCTTCCTCCTTTCCTTCCTTGGAGAGCCCGAGGCGGCCCTCGTCCTGCCGCGGCTCCCGACCGATTCTCTCCCGGCCCTCCTCCGCCTCCTCGAGATCTCCTTCTCTCCGCATTCCTGCATGCCGGACATGTATGGGATTTCAGTAAAATCTCTCTCCCCTCTCCCCGGTCCCTTACCAGAACAGATGAGGGGGAAGCATGAACCAGTTGTTCTCCCCACCCCGCCCCAAACTTTGTATTTTTTCCTCTTACGTCCAGAATTCTCTCTCTCTCTTCCCCCCCCTCTTTTCGGTGCATCTTAAACAAACAGAATCTGATAGTCTTAAAAACATTTTTTCAAAGTGATGTTTCCCCGCCTCCCTCCTGTCCTGATGGAACAATGATGCTCAAATAACGCTGGACCTCCCCCCCCCCCTGCGAGGGGGACGAAGCAGGATGGCCTCCACAATCTGGGTTGAGTTTACTTGCCTTTTTAATTCCCCTCCTTTTTTCTTAATTATTATTTTTGTCTGTGTGCGTTTTTTTATTTAAAAGAAAACCAAACCAACGGGGAACTGAGCCAGACTTAACTTATTTAAGGTGTCCACTTGTACATATTCGTAGGTCTTTAGTTCCTTTCTCTTCCTCCTCCTCCTCCTCCTGAGCCCCCACTGCCCAGTCTTTATCTTCTTGACCCTTTACTTTGCTTGGTGACTTTAAAAGGAAAAAAAGAAAAGAAAGAAAACTTTAAAAAAACAAACACGAGTCTTAATGAAAGTTTGTATGTAATAGCATGCAAATAATATAAGAATTAATTTAACGATGTTGACAAAGCCGAATGCACTATATACAGTAATCAATTGGATTAAATAATGCTGTTTGTTTTATAGAGATTTAAAATTATCTATGCTGTTTAAAACAATATTGGGGGAAAGAAAAGTAAACACTCTTTAAAGACAATTTGAAAGGCAATAGAGTTAATATATGAACTGCAATCTGTTGGCTGCTATATAATAATATTACTAATACTATGCACCAGAATTATTTATTAAATTCCAAGGAAACGAAATAACGGTTTGAACCTTGATTTATAAAATGCACACTTTATTTATTGCTAATAATGATGATGATGGTGGTGATATAATAATAATAATACAAACAAACAAACAAAAAATGCAATTGTGCTTTTGGGTGAAGGCTTAACTGATTCACAGCTGGGCTATTTTTTTTAAAATAAAAGTTGTTTGTTTAAAAAGAGGACTCTTAGGAATAAGTATCTTTAAAGCATATGGGTATTTCTCAAAACCCGGCACAATTTGTGAAATTTTGGAACCTGGTGCATTTTTAGGTGCAAGGCATTTTAAATGAAATTTCAATTTCTGTGGTTTTTAAACACTGTTGCATCCAGATCCAACCAATTTCATCTCTAGAGCTTCGATACCGTTCTTAATTTCCCCCCCACATCCTGCTCTTGAGCCATGCAGGCTGTTGCAACCTCAAACCAACTGAATATTTATATATATAGATATATTTTTGTTTGTTTGTCATGAATTGTTTCTTCTTTGTGTTTCAGGCATCAGTGCAAAAAGCCTCCTTCTAGCTTTCATTTGCTACGAAACAAAAATAAATCTCTTTAGACATATTTCTTCGTCTTGCTGCCTTTTCTAGTCTTGTCCCCCCCCCCCCAAAATTCTTTGAATGTATTTTGCACATTCTGGGAGCATGGCTGTGTCCTGGGTTTATTGGATGTAGGAAATGAAATAGCAATTGCCTCTCCCGTTTTTAAATCAGAAGTGTGTTTGGAGGCTGAGTGAGCGAGCGAGAGAGGGGGTGTCTGTGGGGATAGTGCATGTCTTGCCTGTGATCTTCAGGAATTTGAAAAGTTATATTAAATTTACCTAAATTCAAAGACCTCCCGCCCAGAACTGTTCTGTTAGCACACTGTCAAATTAAATTAATCTCTCTTTAATAAGAATGCTGCAAAAGACTGCTGAATCAGCCCAATAGCTCATCCAGCATCCTGTTCTCACAGTGGCAGACCAGATGCAACAATGGAAAGCCTGCAGTATTTATTTTGATATTCTGATTTCTTGGAGCTATGCTACAATTACACCACTTACCATTTGAAACAACTAGATTATTCCCCCCCCCCCATCTGTGATTTTTTAAATATATATTTTGCAATTTGGGCAGCAGCTTTTTGGGAAAGGAAAATAGCCTTGTCTTCTGAATTCCTTATTGGCGAATGTATTTGCATGCAGCCTTTAAATAACAGAAGGTATATTTAAAATGTGGCTTTCAAAAAACGTGTTTAAATTCTTGGCTTATTTTAGGTTTACAATATATGAATCGGTATATTTGTGGAATGTACCACAGACTGCTATTTTATTATTCTGATCTGCCACCCCTCCCACTTTTAAGATTCTAAATGAAAGAGTTTCATCGGAATAGAAATTGGGTATATTGTCTCATTGTGTTCCCAGTTAATTAGTTAAAAGAAAATTTTGCTCCAATTGGAGCGCTCCTTTTAACCACTTTCCTCACTGCCTGTTTTTATAACCAAATGCAGAGTGTATCCGCTTGACTTTAATTTTAGGTGGTAATAAATTGGCTTATTTCCTACTTCTTAGGGGTTTATGTTCTCTTTTAAATCAATCCATATAACTTCTTTAAAATTCTGTGGGCGTTAGAAGAATGGAGTGTGGGATGTATGTTCTGGTTTTAACAACGTGAATTTCTTAAACTTGAAAGTTAGAAAAGGGAGTAGGTATTTTAACCTGGAAATGAAAGCTTTTAGAAAATAAAAATAGCAATTGCACTGATTAACCTGCATGTATTATTTGTATTTAAAACTTTCACATGAAATATTTCAAGTAAAGAAAACCCTAAAATTCAAACAATGCATGCCTGGATGGATTTTTTTTTTTTTTTTTTTTTTGCGGGGGTGGGGTGGGGAATGATACAAACTTACTAAATCTCCAAATCTTTTTCTGTTTGGGGTGACTTGCCTGTGTCAGTGTCTTCCTAGTTTTTTTTTGGCCACAATCCACCAGGAATAAGTTCTCCTGCGTGAGCCTTGTTGAAATGAATTGGGGCCGTATCAGAGCATTCTTGGGACTTGGTTGAAGTCGGGGTTTCTAGAAAGATCTTTTCCAGTGTGGGGCATGATCCTAGAGGGCTTGCCTCAGAATTCATCCGGACCACCGCCATCGTCTTCCAGGACAGTTGTGCCCACTGCCCCATTGAAAAGGGGCCCAAGACCTGAACTCCGCAGAATGGCCTGCTCCCCAAAACTCCTGCAAAAGTTTGAATTTAGCTCCTCCACTCTTTGGCTGAACATGTTCCGGTTTTACCGATGCCCCCATTAGTGGGCAAAGAAGACCAAGCAAGGGTGAGTATAGAAGCAGAGAGTCTGCAACCTCTTGGCTACTTTTTAATTATTATTTTTCTTGAAGTGGGGGAAATGTTGGAAGTGGAGAAGGAAGCTTCAATTTGGGCACCTTTTTTTTTTAAAAAAAATATAGCTTTGTCTAGTTGAGTATGGCATGCAGTTAGGCTCCGTTTTCATCTGGGAGGTGGTACTAGCCTTGTCTGCTACCCCTCACCTTCCTCTTCCTTGCATTAGTTTTATTGTTTGCTGGTCAAATTTTGGCTCCCCATGCACCCCCTTTTGCTGCTGCTCTTTTCCCGTAGCCCAGCTTTTCCAAATCCATCTCCGATTGGCCTCGGCGCCATTTTGCTTTCGTTCTGTGCGTTCTGGCAGGAACGGCGTGATGGACAGTGTTATGAGAGTCCTGTGATGCTGAAATGTTATGCTGGAAGTACACCTGGGTTACCTAGAGAGCTTTGTGGCATTGCTTGTATTCCTGCATCCTTTCTGAATGGCAAATGGTTAGCTGTTTCCGTGGAACTGTGATTTGACAGATCCATATATATGCTTTCGCCCACAATGTTACAGAACCAAGCTCGGCGTTCTTAATCCACTTTTGAGGCTCCCCTCCGGTCGTTCCGCACTAAGCTTACGTTTTCGCAGTGCGCAACTCCCTGCGATGCCAAATCTGTTGGCGTTTCTTTCGGTTGAGATATTGATGTGACCTAATGTGTTGCAGCTACTTCTGGAGGTGCACCTTGATCCCCAAAAGCGGCAAAAGAATGGCCCCTGCTTTGGTGATTTAACCTGACAGTCTGCAATGCCAGGCATGGACTTACGGAGAAGCAGAGGTTGCAAGACTTGGCACAGCATCTGTGGGGCAGCATTAGCCAGCCTGAGGAAAGCATTGGAGGTTTTTGGATTAGGAATCTAGCCTGGAGGACTTAAAACGCTCTCTCTCCTTTTCCCCCATTCTCCGCTTTCTGAATCCTCAACCTCTTCTGGCTCTTATGTGCATGAGGGTTGGTAATTTCTCCTGCTTTCCTAGAACCTCTTCATTCATTTTGTGCTGTCTCTCGAAGCCTCTAGGCTTGGTGAGATCCTGTAAGGAAGTCTCTGCTTGTTGTTCTCCAGAAAGCAGCATCAGAACAGACAAGGCAATGACTAAACAAGGACAGGAGGGGGGAGCTTTGGGATTTTGCAAGGTGCTTCTGACCACAGCAACTTGAGAAATGCCAAGTCATAGGCAATAATTTCCAAGAGCCAAAGACATTGGTGTCAGGCGACAGTGAGCTAAGAGCAAAAAGTGTCCAAATGCAGTTTAAATCTACCCAGCTTTTCCCACCATGCAGAGCCTTGAGGGTGGTGCTTCTGTTTCGGGGTTTGTCATTCTGGTTCTCCTCCTGAAATCGGGGTGAAGGATGGGATACAGTTGCTGAAACTCATATACCGTATATACTCGAGTATAAGCCGACCCAAATATAAGCCGAGGCACCCAATTTTATCACAAAAAACCTGGGAAAGCTTCATAGGAGCCACTGCCTGCCTCACTCGAGTATAAGCCGAGGGCGGCTTTTTCAGCACAAAAAATGTGCTGAAAAACTAGGCTTATACTTGAGTATATAGGGCAGTGATGGCTAACCTTGACACCCCAGATGTTTTGGAACTACAACTCCCATCATCCCTAGCTAACAGGATCAGTGGTCAGGGATGATGGGAATTGTAGTCCCAAAACACCTGGAGTGTCAAGGTTAGCCATCACTGATATAGGGTATATGGTATGACCTTTAAAAACAGCAACCGCTCTGAAACGGAGGATAGTCGCTTTACAGAACACAAGACATTGCTCGTTTCAGGCATTGCATTTCCAAGACCGTTTCTTGCATTTCTGTCCCACTAGTTCAACCAGTTTAGAATTGCATCCAATTCCTGCCTCCATGCCGGTTGTCACTTGGGCATGAGGGGGGGGGGCACCTGTGCTTTGTACATCTCTGGCACCTAAAAGTTAGAGAGATGCTGTCTTTGAAAATGAAACTTGCATTTTTGCTGTTGCGCTCTGTTGTCACTGACAGCTTGCTTCAGTATTATTTATTTTTTTATTTACCCAAATTGCTAGTGGCTATTCCAATATCTGGTGTCGATGGGTTCCATAGGCATTTTTTTGTATATTTCTTGGTGCCTTTTTCGTCGTCTTAAAATACCTGCTGAGCAAACCATTCTCTGCTATATTATCCTCACTATTCAAGATCTCATAGTTCATTCCCCTCTAACCCCCTCTGTTTTCCCAAGCTGAAAATCCCTGATTATTAAGATTTTCTCCAGTATAAATTGAGGGATTGCTTCCTAATTTTGAAATCATCAACTGGGAATCCCATTGAGCGTTTTTAATCCTTCATTTCTGTAGCTTCTTTCCCTGTCCCTAATTTTTCCCCGGTGGGGAGGGGACAAATCACCTTCCGTGCTCCTTGTCTTGACTCTGTTTCTCCTCCTGTGTCTACAGGAATTGGCACCGCACTTTGGCAATGCCTTAAATGCTAACGGGCACCCCAATTTGTTTTGTGTATCCCCCCTCCCCCCCGGTGCCATCTATATGAAGTCAGAAAGAGGGTAAGGGGCATAAACATTCAGTGTGTGTGTTGTTTTTTAAATAGTCCTTTTCGTGGCTCTCCATTTCTAAGATTTACTGCTGTTTCTTTAATTAAACTGAACCGTTTGTGCCTGTTTTCCAGCTTCTTTTAAAGCTAACAATTAGGATCAGAGGAAGCTGGTTTATATCGGGCCGAGCTCTTTGCCCCCTTAGCTGCAAACCCTGTACATTTAAAGCACACTTTCCTCCTCGGAGAATCATTGGAACTACAATTCCCAGCAGCCTTAAACTACAGTTCCCAGGTTTATTGGGGGTGGGTGAGCATATGGATGTGACTTAAATGCGCAATGTGGTTGCAGCCATTGTTTCTTAGTAGCAGAAGCTTTCAGGTGTCTTTGCTCCCAGCTCTTTCTGTTAGAAGATGCCAGGATTCAACCTGTGGTCTGTGTGCCCTTCCAAATTTAGTAGCAGCAATCCTTGCTGATTTAAGTCTCAGCCCACCCTGTGCCCTTTCCTTTGATGTCCCATTTGCTGGTGGTTTAATGGATCGATCTAGAACAGTTGATATTAGAACATTTAACTCTTGGGACGAGGGTGGCGCTGAGGGTTAAAACCACAGAGCCCAGCACTTGCCGATAAGAAGGTCGGCGGTTCGAATCCCTGCGGCGGGGCGAGCTCCGGTTGCTTGGTCCCAGCTCCTGCCAACCTAGCAGTTCGAAAGCACGTCAAAGTGCAAGTAGATAAATAGGTACTGCTCTGGCGGGAAGGTAAACGGTGTTTCCGTGCGCTGCTTTGGTTCGCCAGAAGCGGCTTAGTCCTGCTGGCCACATGACTCGGAAGCTGTACGCCGGCTCGATAGGCCAATAATGAGAGATGAAAGCGCAACCCCAGAGTCGGTCACGACTGGACCTAATGGTCAGGGGTCCCGTTACCTTTACTAACCCTTAGGAACACAGGGGAGCCGGCCTTGTGTGGAGTCAGACCGTTGGGCCATCCTGCTTGGCACTGCCCACACTGACTGGCAGCAGCTCTGCAGGATTGTAGGGAGGGATCCTTTCCAGCCCTACCTGGAAATGCCAGGGGTTGAATCTTCTACATGCAAGGCAGATGTTCTGCCACTGGGCTGTGGCCCTCCCCCTTTAATCTGCTTCTTCCAAAGAGCTTGGGGGGTGGCAAAGGTGGGATCCCTCTGTACCCATGTAAAAGCAAAGCAAGAGCCGGGAAGGGGGGGGGCCCAGATTCTCCCTGCAGACTGAGCAATTGAGTCGGGTTTAGCGCTTGCGTCTCTGCAGCGGGTGTCCAGTCCCCCACCTTGTGGCAACCCCTGTCCCGTTAAAGCGGCCACCTTCTGACTCTCAGGCGGCGCCTGTTTGCCTACAAGCTGTGGCTGGGCATCTCCTTGCCTCGGAAGCGCCATCCCTCCGTTGGAAAACAGGCATCCCGGAGCAGTTAGAGGCAGTTAGAGCAGTACGTTTCCGAGCACAATTCAAAGTGTTGGTGCTGACCTTTAAACCCTAAACGGCCTCGGTCCTGTATACCTGAAGGAGCGTCTCCACCCCCACCGTTCAGCCCGGACACTGAGATCCAGCGCCGAGGGCCTTCTGGCGGTTCCCTCACTGCGAGAAGCAAAGCTACAGGGAACCAGGCAGAGGGCCTTCTCGGTAGTGGCCCCCGCCCTGTGGAACGCCCTCCCAGCAGAGGTTAAAGTGATAAACAACTATCCTACATTCAGAAAATACCTGAAGGCAGCCCTGTTTAGGGAAGTTTTTAACCTGTGATTTCAATGTATTTTAATATTTGTTGGAAGCCACCCAGAGTGGCTGGGGAGACCTGGCCAGATGGGTGGAGTACAAATAAAAATTATTATTATTATTATTGCTGCCAACTTTGATGCTCTGCCCTGTGGTTAGAGACCTGCTGCATCCTTTCGACCTGGGGTCGCCCCTCCCAAGAGAGCAGGCCTTACACAGACGTAGGTTCCAGAGGAAGCTGCCTTTTACCAAGTCAGACCATTGGCCCATTTAGCTCCATATTGTCTACACCAACTGGCAGCAGCTCTCTGGAGTTTCAGTGCCAGGGATTGGACTTGAGACCTTCGGCATGCAAGGCAGATGTGCTGCCACTGAGCTTTGTGCTTGGAGCTGCAATCCACTTACCTGCAAGTGAGCTCTGCTGAACTCTGTGGACTTGCTTCTGAGTAGACTTGTACTGTATAGGCTTGATCAGTAAAGGGCTTTTCTCCCCTCACCCCCTTTCCCCTTTGCGCAGGTTCTTCCAAAAGGGCTGGCGCTCGGATTAATCTCTCTGGTTCGGATTTTGAATGCCCCCTCTTGTTGGTGATCTCATCTCTCCCATTCAGGGTGGATCCTTTCTGTGTCTTTAAACTGAGCTCTTGATGCTTGTTCTCCAAACACAAATATTATGCTTCTCTTTCGGTGGCGGTAATGGAAATCAATGCAACCCGCAGCCGGATGCTAACCGCACTTCCTTACTCACAAGTAAGCCAGCTGACTTGAAAGGGATTTGCTTCCAAATCACTCTGTTGCAGCGGTGAGCGGTTTTTAACTCAGTGCATTTAGCTTTCTTGATTTCAGTGGGACTTGTTCCCGGCCAGATTTGGTTAGGTTGCACCCCAAACAGGCAAATACATATTTGTGCCAATTTCTCAGGCATGTTTATTAGAGAGACGGTGGTTGTTGCCTAATGAAGTTAACCGAGCAAAGTATTGTTTGATTTATGAAATGCTGTTGATATGAGAGAGTTCTGGAGAGAATTCCAGGCAGAAGAGGATCTTAAAAATGGAGTTGGCACCATTTGGCAAACTCTGCATTGTCTGTTGCCATGAATTGCATGGTGTCTTGCTCCCATAATGAAGAAATCTCATGGTACGATGGCTTGTTCAAGAGGGTGTGTCATTTGAGCTTTCTTTCCAAGGTTTATACTTTAAAAGAAAAGATGCAGGCTGAACCAGAATTTTATTTTGAGAGAGAGATGGGGCAGAGAAATATATATATAATTGCTTCTACGGGGAAAGGAGGAAAATCCCACTGGAAGTGGGCAGCGTTCCAATTTACACTTTAGGTTCAGTCAGAGAAGGAATAAGCACCAGGAATATGTTTGTCTGTGGTACCAGCCATTAGTGGCTTAGTATTTTCTCAAATCATCTGTTGTTCGGGCTTTTATTTTGATGAAAAGCTGAATTCATGTTGTTTGCAATATGCCTCAGGCTGCTGGGTGTGTCTGTTTGCATCCGCTCACTTACATTTATATGAACTTTTAGGAACATGCTGCAAGTTGGTTCCATATTTTCCCCTCCCTCCATCTGGATTTCCTCATATTCTCTCCTTTTCCAAGTATCCCTGGTATAAGAAAATCCCAGACTGCGGGAGAGAAGATTGTGGGGAGACGTTGATTTGAATGAGACCGCAAGAAGCTCACTGTCCATATTGAACACCAGTCTGAATGAGCTGGTGCTTCTTATCATGCAAGTGACTTGTACTGATAAAGCGATGAGGAATTGTCAGAAGGGAATCAGGATGGATTTGATTTAAATCACTAGTCAGAAAGGCTCAGGGTGGATAAAAATCAACAATTTTTTTTTTAAAAAAAATCCGATTTAAATAAAATAAAATCCGATTTAAATTTAAAAAAAATCTTATTTTTTATTTAAAAAAAACTGTTGATTTTTATCCACCCTGAGCCTTACTGACTAGTGATTTAAATCGTGCTTGGCAGGGGGCTGGACTGGATGGCCCTTGTGGTCTCTTCCAACTCATATGATTCTATGATTCTAAATCAAATCCACCCTGGAAGGGATGCCTTAATTTTCAGACATTTTCTTGTGGGAAGACGTTCCAAGACACCTTGTTTTGGGTCCCACAAATGGGGCAGTTATATAACTATTTTCCTTGCTGTCTCTCTCTCTCTCCCCCCCCCCTCCATCTCCTGGCTTTTCCGCCTGTGTAGGAAGTCAGGCCTTCATATTCCTTTAGGGTCAATATCTTTCTCTCCCCCCATTCCTCAGCCCTTCTGCGTTTCTATTTTCTAGAGCCTGAGTTTTATTTTCTCTCCTTTTTATTTTCTCTCCAGGGATTTGCTCCCCCCCCCCCCGCTTTCTGGATTTCTCAGACTGAAGACACTAAGGATGGGTGTGTGTGTGTGCAGATGTGTGCCAAATGGAATTGGCACTGCAAAGAGTCTGGGTCTCCAGAATACAATGTGATGTGTGGACACCGAGTGCTGAACGTGAAGGCGAGGGCAGGAATCCCTGCCAGCGCCTGGCTGCATTACGCTCTCCTCCACCCCGCCCAAGCTTCTCTTGTCCGTGGAGTGTTGCCCTGCAAAGGGAGATGTTTGCATCAGCGTCGCAACGCGGTGGCGGCAGAGCAGTTCGGGGAGAGTGTCCGATAACAGCCGTTAAGGCACCTGGACCAGTTCTAGCAAAATGAGAGCTTGGTGCAATGTTGCGTTTGTACGGCGGTGCACTGTGTAGTGTGCACGAATGTGCTGTTACTACACAGGCCGTGTCTGCTGGGCACACAGAATAATTCGTGGGAAGAGGGGCTGTCCTTTCAGTTCAGTCCCTGGGGTGATCCTATGGGATGGCAGCGTGGTGTAGTGGCTAGACTTGAAGGCTGGGAAGCCCATTTTGAAATGACTCCTCTGGCTTCCCGACCAGCATCTTTTAAATCTCTGGAGATGATCTGTCACTTTTTACAGGCTGGTGTTCCTGTAGGGAGCACACACAATCTGTCATCGTATCAAACATACCATAAAGCAGCATCTCTTTTGCTGACTAGCCTTTGGGTTACTAACTCGTGTGGTTGTTGTTGTTGTTCAGTCGTTCAGTCGTGTCCGCCTCTTCATGACCCCATGGACCAGAGCACGCCAGGCACGCCTATCCTTCACTGCCTCTCGCAATTTGGCCAAACTCATGTTAGTAGCTTCGAGAAGACTGTCCAACCATCTCATCCTCTGTCGTCCCCTTCTCCTTGTGCCCTCCATCTTTCCCAACATCAGGGTCTTTTCCAGGGAGTCTTCTCTTCTCATGAGGTGGCCAAAGTCTTGGAGCCTCAGCTTCAGGATCTGTCCTTCCAGTGAGCACTCAGGGCTGATTTCCTTCAGAATGGAGAGGTTTGATCTTCTTGCAGTCCATGGGACTCTCAAGAGTCTCCTCCAGCACCATAATTCAAAAGCATCCATTCTTCGGCGATCAGCCTTCTTTATGGTCCAGCTCTCACTTCCATACATTATTACTGGGAAAACCATAGCTTTAACTATACAGACCTTTGTCAGCAAGGTGATGTCTTTGCTTTTTAACTCGTGTGGTACCATAAAATAAAATAGTTTCTGCACTTAGATGCCTGGCATGGAAATCTAAATACCTTATACCGGTATGTTTGCCATGGGATTATGATTCTCAATTTGAAAAGAACTTTAAAGCAACTGTAACACACCTTCCTGAACTGGATCCCCTGGCTTAATTCTCTTTCAATAACTTATGAATGGGTTGCCCTTAACTTGTAATTAATTGATCTCTCTAACTTCTAACATCCCATAGTCATTTAAAATGTGGTTTGTGCATGTGTGGTCTTGTTTTGTTGCCGTTGTATACTAAACTTCTCTGTAGCTGCTTATCCTTTTTGGTGGTTTCTCTTTGCTCCTAGTTTTTGCTCCTGGAGGATAAGACTGTGGAACCTCCAGCTTTTGAAGAAGTCTACCAGTGAAATATCAGTTGCTGGGAATTGCAGTCAGGGAGAGCTCTGTTGTACTTAAGTGCTACTTGTGGGCTTCTGAAAGGTATCTGGGAAATGATTTTATGGGCTGGGGAGGGGGGTACTTTAGTAGATGCCAACAGGGCTCTTCCTGCGTCCCTCCTGTCATTCTTGCTGCCATGATCAAGTTAACCTACATGTTAAAATTGCGTTATTTATTTTATGAAACGTATACACTGCATGGTTTGGGCGGGGGGACTTGAGAGCAGTTTACGAAAAGAGAAAACAATAAAATCAAGCAAGTTACAGCAGTACTTCAAAACAAAAAACGGTTAAAATCTTAAAACATTAAAATTTTGCTTTCTAAGCATCTGGACAGACTTGTCTGGGTAGGTAGCATTTATTTTACGAAATAAAAAGCCAAACCTAGAACTGCATTATTAGAACCCTGCAGATCATTTAAGGAGCAAGTTTGAAGGTTCGCCGCCAAATTCACCGCCACAATCTCCTTAATGAGTGGTGGAAGGAAGACCTTTCCAAAATACCTTAGTTGGAAGAAAAGCCTTTCCAGTGGATCCTTATCGCCGTGCATTTCGACCAAATAGAAATTTGTGATCATTTATAGCAGGGGTGGCCAACTCCCAAGAGACTGTGATCTACTCACAGTTAAAAACTGGCAGTGATCTACCCCCTTTTTGGGGGTTCAGGTCAAAGCTGTTGAGTTTTTTCAGGGAGGAGGTAAAATGTTGAGCTTTTTTTTAGGGGAGCCACAGTTCAGCTTCTTTGGGGGGAGCCAATGATCTGCCAGTGATCTACCCGCAGGTGCCCAGTGCAGAGGCGTAGCAAGCCCAGGTGGTACCCGGGGCGGCATTATTTTTGTCAACCCCCCCCACTTTAATTTTAAAAAAATTAAAAAGTGTCACCCCCCTCTGATGGTGCCACTTTGTGAGGTGTGGGGGGGGGGTTGTGTGTGTGTCTATTATCTCTTTTTTTCAATGAAGTTAAAATAAAAAATTTAAAAAAAAAATGTCACCCCCCTCTGGGGTGGAACCCAGGGCAGCCCACCCCCCGTTGCTACGCCCCTGGCCCAGTGATCTACCAGTAGATCACAATCTACCTGTTGGACATGCCTGATTTATAAACAGGTGAATCTCCCTTACATGGCAGTTGAGAGACTGAAGGCCTCTCAGAGCAGCTTGGGAGAGGGTTAGGTTGCAAGTGCAATAAATGTGTCCAATTCCGCAGCGGAACATTCATGGGTGTGCGTTCGCCTACCTGAATGAGACACCCTCCCCGCTTAATGTCCGGAGTGTGTGTTGTGGACTCCGGCATCTGTGACCTGCTGTCACCCCACTGCGACGCCTCCATTTGCAATCTTTAATTTCTGGCAAAGGTTGCAGCGCCTTTGCAGCGTGCACATTTTCTTAAAACCTCGGTGCTTATTACGCACGTGAGACTACAAGGCACCTCTCTGAGCCCTCGGCCCTGTGGGCTTTGCCACATGTGAAAGATTAATGTATTGTCTTTTAATATTTGCTGGAAGCCGCCCAGAGTGGCTGGGGAGACCCAGCCAGATGGGCGGGGTACAAATAATAAATTATTATTATTATTATTATTAAAGATTCACGGAAGGCAGGGCACACAGAACGGACGCGACGATTTCCAGTTTATAATAATAATAATAATAATAATACCGTAATAATACATTATTTGTACCCCGCCCATCTGGCTGGGTCCCCCCAGCCACTCTGGGCGGCCTCCAACAGATATTAAACATTTAACGTTTGCATTGCAGAGTTGTTTTTAAAAGTGGCTCTTCATCCTCTGGGGTGGAAAGTGTGGCTAATCTGGCGCCTAACCGTGTTAGGAAATTGATCCATTGATTTCAAATGGATTTGCTTCCAAGTTACGTATGCTTAGAATTAATCCTAAACAAAGTGGCAGCCTTAGAGTTGCAATAATTAAATCTTGCTCATTTTTAAAACATACCGTGTTTTTCCGTGTATAAGACTAGGGTGGTTTTTTTTAAACAAAAAAAAAAAGGTTTAAAATTGGGGCTCGTGTTATACACGGAAAAATACGGTATATATTATTGGGGTATATATTGTGCTTAATTTTTATTTATTATGTGTCTGCCCAGTGAGAACCTTGGAGCTGCTTTCTGATTTCCAGGGCTTAAACCAAGAGCAGCCCTGGGTGCTTCTGTTCTGCAGAAACAGGTGTGTGCTAAAAAGGAGGCAGGTGCACATAACCAGTCAACAAGTCTGGCTGCAGCTCGATATACTAGTTGGGAACATGGAGGAGCAAAGGGGAGATGGTGAGCCAAGCGGTGGAGGCGATAACTTTTCGTTCCGAACATATCAGCGTTATGAGCAGACACCATTCCTGAGATGTTTGGCGCAGCAGCGCTCAAGGGTTTGTTTGTTCCCCTCTGGCCTTCTCAGGCCCTGGGAAACCGCACTTTGCAGTTGGCGCAGGGGCTAAAGTGTCAGGCTAGGACCCAGGAGACCCTGGGTTCAAATGTTCTGCCGGTCGTAAAACAAAAACCCTCAGGGGTGACCTTGAACCCGCTAGGCGCTCTCACTCAGCCGAACCACCGTGGATATGATCGCACGCACGATGAGCGCTGTCCATGGATGGAAGGATTAAAAGTGCCGTTTTTTAAAAGGCAGTATTCCGTGGTAGCCCTACTCAGAGTAGACCCATTGAAATGTGCAAATATGACTAAGTTAAGTCCATTAATTTCAGCATGTCTGCCTGAGGCAAATTTTAAAAAAGGTAAAGGTAAAGGGACCCCTGACCAGTCGCGGACGACTCTGGGGTTGCGGTGCTCATCTCGCTTTACTGGCCGAGGGAGCCGGCGTTTGTCTGCAGACAGCTTCCAGGTCATGTGGCCAGCATGACTAAGCCGCTTCTGACAAAACTAGAGCAGCGCACGGAAATGCCGTTTACCTTCCCGCCAGAGCGGTTCCTATTTATCTACTTGCACTTTGACGTGCTTTCGAACTGCTAGGTGGGCAGGAGCAGGGACTGAGCAACGGGAGCTCACCCCGTCGCGGGGATTCGAACCGCCGACCTTCTGATCGGCAAGCCCTAGGCTCTGTGGTTTAACCCACAGCGCCACCCACATCCCGAGGCAAATTTAGGGGAGCACAAACAGTTCACCTGCACTGTGCACCGAGCTGAGAGGACACCACAACAATGATGAATAATGGAAGGCAGGAAGCAGGGGTCTTACGCATTTATTTTGATTTTCCAGCCAAAGCATACATGACACTGTTAGCTGAGTAAATAGATTCTGAATCAGTGCTGTGTCAGAGCCACCCACACCTGAGTTGTTTTATTATTTTTATTCCCCCTTTGCAGATATTGAGCTCAAAGCAGCTCACCGTAATTGCAGTAGCAATTTAAAACAAACCAGCAAGCATTGCAGTCACTATAATATCAAACGGGATAGCACGTAAACAGCAGCAACAAATTCATCTGAGCAGTTAATACAATTGGATCAGGACCACCACATCTGCAATGGGAGCCTGTGTGGAATTGGGGCAGGATTACGACCTGCCTTGAAGGGCCTAAAGGTGGGTCAAGTTTAAGAAGCCCCATAAAAGCATTACTCAAAAATGTGCATTATTCTATCGGAAAGGACAATGGAAAGTTTTGTATTGGTGTATATTTTTTAAAAAACAGTTATGTGAAACTTGAAATGATACATAATACTTGTATCCAGAGGCCCTTATAATCTGCATAAATCTGGCATGACATGACCCACCCTGGGTGCAGGGTGAGAAACTCAGAAATAAAATCTAATCGCCAAATGGCACCTTAAACCTACGTTACAGTAGCCAAAATAGAATGTCTGAGTGCTTTTTTATTTTGCTGTGAAATTTATTATCATTTCATTTCTATACTGCTTTATATTTTGAAGAACAAATCCTCAAAGCGGTTGACAACACATTAAAACATCAAATAAAACAATCCAGAATAAAACAAATTGAAGCTTATAAGGAAAATATTTCAGAACTTCTGTAGGTGACATTTTGCTTTCTCCAGAGATCTCCACGTGGTCAGAACTGGACCCGCTCTAGTCGCAAAATATGCCTGACTAATTTCCAACACTTGCTCAATGTGCATGTTGATTTATTTTTTTTAATATCATTTTTTATTCATTTTCATTTTTTTTTTACAATAATAACATTCACATACTTTTTCACATCTTATACCTTTTTGGCTTTTTATAGCCTTGACTTCCTTCAGACCTTCCAAGTGACTTTCTGATTTCTATGTTTAAACTTATATTTTCTTAATTATACCATTGTTTTATTATATCTCCCTCTCCCTCTATCTTAATCACTGTAAATTCGTATTTAACAACAATATTTCTTCCTTGATCTACAAAGCCTCTTGAAGTCCTACTAACATATTCAATTGAGTACTTTCCTTTAAGTAGTCTGTATATTTAGTCCAATCTTTGAGGAACTTCTGGTCCCGCTGTTCTCGGATTCTCCCCGTCATTTTGTCCAGTTCTGCATAGTCCAGTAGTTTCATTCTCCATTCTTCCATTGTCGGTGTTTGTTCTTGTTTCCATTTTTGTGCTATTAACATTCTCGCCGCAGTCGCTGCATATTGGAAAAGCTTAATATCTTGCTTTCTAATGTCTGTACCTATAATTCCCAACAGAAAGGCTTCTGGCTCAATGTGCATGTTGATTTAAATTCTTTTTAATATTGTGCTTTAATCCTGTAACCTGCCTTCCTAGGTACATGGACCTCTGCACATGCATGGGGGGGGGGGGAAATCTGTGCCCTGCCCAGCTGTATTGGCTGCTGGAAAGGGAGTCCACCCCCCTTTGCCATGTGTTCTCCCTATACGGAGTGAGTTTGAAAAGGCTGCCCCACCATTTCCCCCCCCGACCGCAGTGTGTGACCCAAGACTTGCTCCCCTAAGGCCTTGGCCCCTGGGGGTGTGGAGGTTTTACATGTCTTGGATAATATTGTACACAGCGTCACACTGCTAGCTCTAAAAATATTTCCAGTGCAAGTGACTGAAGTTTTTGCTTACATCGAACCGTTTCAGTGAGCCCTGAGCCACTTGTAATGGCTGTTTGACCTGCGCCCTGCAAGTTCTTGGGCTTTTTATAAAAATGGGTTGAGTCTTGACTTATTGCAACCTTTAACAAAAGCGCTCCTGTGTAGTGGTTTGGTAACTGCTACTGTGTACTTATTTGCAAGGAATTTTGCGTACTATTGATGTGAAGGATCCCCATTATGTATAATGGAGTGGAATGGATCTGCAAAGCCTAATACGTAGAGAGATCTTTGCTCGAAGCAGCCTGCAGTCTGAATGTTGGCATTATGTAAGGGAGAAGGCAGGCGGAGTAGCATTGCAGAGGAGTAGAATCAAATGCAGTTATTTATTTTGCATTTAGGCTTAAGTCCAGTGTTCCCCATCAGCTTGTGAATTTCTCCAAACGGGAACTCTCTTTTTTTTTTTTTTTTTTTTCAAGCAATTTCCTCTGATCTAATGCATTTTGTGTGTTATTTTCACTAAGGTGCCTTCACTCTCCCTCGAGAGCACATTTCCCCACCTTAAAGAATTCTGGGCTTCATGAAGCTTTGCTGGAAATCACAACTCTGGAAGGGCGAAATACCATGCTCAGAAGTCTTTAAGGGAGAGAATGTGCTTCAGAGGCATGCTGCGTAAACATCCCAACCCATGCATCTTTCTGAACCCTAACAGCCGCTTTTATTTTTGGTCGCAGAGCTGCATCACAAAAGTGGATAAGTGTGCATGTCAAGGGATGGCTGTGTTGCACTGTGCCTATTGTTTCAGAAAGTGCAAATTGGGTAAGGTAAAGGGACCCCTGACCATTAGGTCCAGTCGTGTCCGACTCTGGGGTTGCGGCGCTCATCTTGCTTTATTGGCCGAGAGCCGGCGTACAGCTTCCGGGTCATGTGGCCAGCATGACAAAGCCGCTTCTGGCGAAACCAGAGCAGCTCACGGTAATGCCGTTTACCTTCCCGCCAGAGCGGTTCCTATTTATCTACTTGCACTTTGACGTGCTTTCAAACTGCTAGGTTGGCAGGAGCTGGGACCGAGCAATGGGAACTCACCCCGTCGCAGGGATTCTAACCGCCGACCTTCTGATCAGCAAGCCCTAGGCTCTGTGGTTTAACCAACAGCGCCACCTGGGTCGCTGTGTACCTTTCCATTAAAATCTTAAGCGATCCGCATTTTGGCCCCCATCCCTTGCTTGGTGAAATCCGTCCACTTCAGAAGCCGACGGCATTGACAGTTGAATGTATTCTGGTGTCTGTGCAAAAGGCGTTGTCAAGAGGTATCAAGTCTCCTGCCCACTTAAGAGGCGATCCCTTTCGGTATTGCCCGAATCCTTTTATCTTCACCTCTTGCCTGTTCCCGACCCGCTAAATCTGCTCCTGGGGAGGAGGCCGGCCGTCCCACCAGGCAAGAGAGAGGCTCGGTCCCTCGGACGCCTTGGCATTCCAGCAGAGTTCAAAGGTCCACGCTACGGCCCTTTGCCAAGCTGCTCTTCCCACTAGTAGCAGCTGCGCCTCTTTCTTCCTGGGCTATTTTCTTCCTGTACGTGTCTCTGAAAACATGTGTTCCGAAAGGAGGGTGTGAAACATGACATGCGCCGAGTGCAATGCGCTCACTTCTCCTGGCCTTTGCTGCAATCCCAGAGGAGGGGGGTGGGCTGGGGGTGCCCCAGAAAAACCCTTTAGCCTAAAGGCGGTCGGAGACTCCCTTGGCAGGAGAGAGGTTTTAAATTTTCCTTTTCCTCGCAAAGACTTGGGGTTTCGAGTGCCGTCCGATTTCTTCGGTCGTAGGCCAGAGAGCCACGCGTCCCTCCTGTACAGTGTGTGCGAGGTCCGTTGGGATCATATGTCTGCTACAGAATGGCTCTGTTGAGAGGATCACTGTTTAAAAAAAGAACCGCTCTCTGCGTACCTCTTTGGAATATATCCTGCCTACAGCATACCTGTTTTTAAGGGGAAATGCTCAGTTTTGCTGTGGGGGGTGGATGTGAATCGCTTTGGATTGTAATCCCAGGCATTTCCAAAGAAGGAATTGCAGCTGGGGTGGAGGTTTGCAGATGTTTTAAACCTGTCAACATTTTGCCTCTTTCGCTAATCTTGAGTGCAGAATTTCAATTTGGGCTGCTGTTTGTGTGTTGTTGGCTCACAGGTAAATGTGAGTGCTTTTAGATACCGTATATACTCGAGTATAAGTCGACCCGAATATAAGCCGAGGCACCCAATTTTACCACAAAAAACCTGGGAAAGCTTCATAGGAGCCACTGCCTGCCTCACTCGAGTATAAGCCGAGGGCGGCTTTTTCAGCACAAAAAATGTGCTGAAAAACTAGGCTTATACTCGAGTATATAGGGTAGATGATAGATAGATAGATAGATAGATGATAGATGATAGATGATAGATACTTTGTCATTGTACATAGTTTCTGTTTGGATGCAATCAACAAAAGGTTGTCTCAAAACATGTCAACCATTTATTACATAGTAGCAACAAAATCTGTTACAAACCAGCACAGAAATAGCACGACTTATCCCCATCGACTTGCTCCCTCCCACCTTGAGGGGGCCCGGCATCACAGGATGCGTGCTGCCCCCAGCTGGTATGTGACCGCTTGCCCGGCGGGTGTGGGGGGGCAGTCCTCTCAATATAGGGGGCTCTCCCCCCTGCCCGCCCCCTCCCAAATATTGAGGGGGCTGAAGCCCCTTCTTCCTTCTATAGTTGGCACCCCTGGTTATCACAACAACACAAAACACCTCTGCCAGAACCCTGGTTTTTTGCTTGAGAAATCTTGTTGGGGGGAAAAATATAAATATTCAGTTTTCCAGAAAGTGTACACAGTGAGTGGAACAGGAATGCTGCTTCACGTACACTCAGTAAAACTACTACTGCATGTCCACCATCAGATCCTATTAAATACTGTATACTATTGCATGTCAGTACTTAATAACTGATAATGTTAAAGATGGAAACCCAATGTTAAGGCAACTTAAATCCTCAGTTCACGTTTGGTAATTATTCAACATCAAAATTTGCAAAAGGATTAATTTTGGGTGATGAATGTTTGCAGCAAGATTATTTCACCTCTGTATTTGAAATGCAAATGATTTTTGGTATATAAACCCTTGATATAGGTATAAACCTTTTTATTCATACCTGTATTGCATATTTCTCCCCAACAACCCTATGCAATAGTTCGCTGTAATTTTCCATTCCATAGATTAGAGACGAGAGTTTTCTGTGTTGCACATCCCAAGTCATCCTGCAGTTTCAGGGAGGAGCCCAATGACCAGATGTTAAAACGACAGCATTAAAATATATATATATATTTATGTGTGTATAATAGGTGGTTTGCTTAGAGATGCTCTAAAAGCCATTAATACAATGAAGGCAAACAGATGCTTGAATTTCCATGGCTGTGAATAAATGAAATAAAAACCCATATTTAGTAAATATCTTGATTTGAGGCAAGGAGAATTATTAAACAGAACAGATCCAGGCAAGAAAATTGGCATTGTTCACCTGACATCTACTAGCAGGCCAGAACTTTGCTGCGATTTTCTGTTATGCAACTAAGACAGAATGATTCCCAGCTTTTATTTTCTCCTGTGTATTTTGTATATGATGGCCTAGTATGACGAATCATGGAATCAGGTCTTCATAAATAATAACAGTGATGAGGAACACTTGCTAGATCCTGTCTATTTTTTGTTTTTACTTAAGATCATGTGACATTTCTCCTTGTCGCCCCGGCCCACCCCCACCCCCAATTGCAATGGACATTATATTCCTTTCATTTCATCCCCCCACCCCCGAGCAATACTAGTTTTTAGGCATCTAAAGAGTCGTAAAGCCTCATTAGCTAGGACTCTTAATTTTACATTCCCGGATGTTTTGGAAAATAATATAAAGGGGTCCTCCCATCCCAACTGGCTGACGTTAAAATAATGACAAACAGGGATTTTGCTTTCTTTATATCCTCAGATTTATTATTTAAGCCGCAGTGTTTCCCAACCAGTGTGCCTCCAGATGTTTTGGGACTACAATTCCCATCATCCCTGACCACTGGTATTGCTAGCGAGGGATGATGGGAGTTGTAGTCCCAAAACATCTGGAGGCACACTGGTTGGGAAACACTGATTTAAGGGGACACCTGCCGACTGTGTTCTCAAGCTCTCTTCAGTAGCAGGCTGAGATCCAGAAATAGAGTTCCTTAAAAAAAAAAAAGTAGTCGGTGATATTAGCTGTTTTATTGTGGAGTCTTGCGATTTTAGCCTTAAACTGTGAGATCATGTGATGTCGGATAGCATCGTAACACTGGGTAACTTTGCACTTCCTGGCAGAGTGATCCTGCTTTGCAAAAATAATACCCCCCCCCCCCCCCGCTCCAGTGTGTGGATTTGCTGAGGAGGGTTTAATGCAGCCCTATTCGTTGAGGTCCAGAAAATGCCTATTTCTCTCAAAGGCTGCTGTGGTTTTATATGGGTGAGGGGTAGGCAACCTAAGGCCCGTGGGCCGGATGCGGCCCAATCGCCTTCTCAATCCGGCCCATGGATGGTCCCATGGAATCAGCGTGTTTTTACATGAGTAGAATGTGTGCTTTTATTTAAAATGCATCTCTGGGTTATTTGTGGGGCATAGGATTTCATTCATTATTATTTTCAAAATATAGTCCGGCCCCCCACAAGGTCTGAGGGACGGTGGACCGGCCCCCGGCTGAAAAAGGTTGCTGACCCCTGGATGAGACCATCAAATCTGCCCAGATGCTTCTCCGTTTTCCTCTTTCTTTCTCTTTCCGGTGAAAGAAATCAGAAGGGGGGAAATCCCCCTCTCGTCCACCAATTTCTCCACTGGCTTTCTGATGCCTGGAGTTGCAGTTACATTTCTTGGCAAGCTGACCAAAACAGTTTAGATACAATTGTGAAAGGTGCTGTATTATTGCTTTTTGAAAAAATCTGACGCTTCTAATTTGACCTATTAGGACAGTCCAGTTGCATTGCTGGAAGCTACTCAGTTTAAGACCATTTCTTCTCCACAAGGCTGTCTGGAACTCTTCTGTGGAAAGAGGAACACATGGCAAACATTAGATTTAGTTATTCCAGGGCTGGGATTCTTTCACAGTGTGCCTGAGCTTCCTGCAGGGCGATGACTTGAAAATAGCCCAGTTGGTAGAGCATGAGACTTTTAATCTTAGGGTTGTGGGTTCAAGCCCCAAGTTGAGCAGAAGGTCCCTGCATTGCAGGGGATTGGCTTAGATGACCCTTGTCATCCTTTCCAATTCTAAGACAACAGGCATTTTCTGCTGTGGCCCTGTATTGCGGGAGGATAATAATAATAATAATAATAATAATAATAATAATAAATAAATAAATAAATAAATAAATAAATTTGTATCCCACCCTCCCTGGCCAAAGCTGGGCTCAGAGTGGCTAACATCATTTAAATAAGATGATATGCATAACAACAACAACAACAATAACAATAATTTATTATTTATACCCCGCCCATTTGGCTGGGTTTCCTCCCCAGCCACTCTGGGCGGCTTTCAACAGAACATTAAAATGCAATAATCTATTAAACATTAAAAGCCTCCCTAAACAGGGCTGCCTTCAGATGTCTTCTAAAGGTCTGGTAGTTGTCGTTCTCTTTGACATCTGAAGGGAGGGCGTTCCACAGGGCGGGTGCCACTACCGAGAAGGCCCTCTGCCTGGTTCCCTGTAACTTGGCTTCTCGTAGTGAGGGAACCGCCAGAAGGCCCTCGGCACTGGACCTCAGTGTCCGGGCAGAATGATGGGGGTGGAGACGCTCCTTGAGGTATATTGGACCGAAGCCATTTATACAAGCGATCAATCAATTAAGATACATCCCACAATTAATTCAAACAATACCTGCAATACAGGCAGCAGCATCCATCAATTGCTTTCAAAGTCTTGTGAAGAGTTGGGCCCAGACTCTCCTTGACTCAAAAGATTGGACCCTGTTTCACACATTTGAATCCTACGAATCGGTTGTATTTGCCTTTGCAGAACTTGCGTGTGCTCTTTGCACTGCCGTTTCAGTGGGGTTTCAGACTTTGCTCGCAGGCTAGTTTAGACTGTACGCCACTTAGAGGTGTTGAAGGGAAAAGGCTGATGGAATGAACCTCAGTTAGGAAGGCAATTATTGCGACGGTCAGGGGAAAACACGGGAAGATTCGAATTGTTGTCTGAAGTTCCTTCCCTCTGGCTATTCACTAGAGGGGCTTAGAGCTGAAAGCAGGGGTGCCTTTTCAGTGTGAGACCTGTGCTCCATGCATGCTTGATTTAAGCAAGCCTTTGCATACGTTCCCACAGCCAATTCCCCATCATTTTCAGGGTGCTTTTGCAAGCTCTCTAGAGAAACATCCACCTGCTCTCACCATTTCCCATTATGGGAAACCTGCAAGCAGGATTTGAGCGCAAGAGCCTGAGGTTTCCAGCAACTGGGACTCAGAAACATCGCTGCCTCCGACTGTGGAGACAAAGCATAGTTATCTTGGCTAGTAGCCATTGACAGCCCTCTCCCCCACAAATTTCTCTAATGCTCTTTTAAAGCCATCTAGGCTCCCAGTACGTTTCCGAGCACAATTCAAAGTGTTGGTGCTGACCTTTAAAGCCCTAAACAGCCTCGGTCCAGTATACCTGAAGGAGCGTCTCCACCCCCATCGTCCAGCCCAGACACTGAGGTCCAGCTCCAAGGGCCTTCTGGTGGTTCCCTCCCTGCGAGAAGCCATGCTACAGGGAACCAGGCAGAGGGCCTTCTCGGTGGTGGCACCTGCCCTGTGGAACACCCTCCCATCAGATGCCAAAGAGAAAAACAACTACCAGACTTTTAGAAGACACCCAAAGGCAGCCCTGTTTTTTAATTAAGTTTCTAATCTTTGAAGTTTTATTCTGTTTTTAGTGTTCTGTTGGAAGCCGCCCAGAGTGGCTGGGGAAACCCAGCCAGATGGGCGGGGTATAAATATTATATTTATTTATTTATTTATTTAATCATCTTGGCATTTTGTCCTCATTTCCATCCTCCTCTAAATGGGTAGAAACTGAATTTCACAAAGCATGAATTTCGGGCCATCAAGTTAAGAGAAATGTCGCTGGTCTTGTGTCGCTTTCAGCTCGCTGTTCCAAAGTGAAATGATTCTGCTTTCTAATATTTTTGATTGACTTGGCCCTGTCGGTACAAGTTGGCAAACTTGGCGAAAGCGATTGATTGCCTTCCCTCTCTGTGTAAAATCTGGTGCTGCATAATTTCAGCAGAATGTCTCCCTGTGGCTGACCTGCGGCTTACTAGATATTTATTAATGCGCAGGGTGCTTTTCTTGAAATGACAGATGCTGCTCTGAAGTGCTATGTAAGTTATAATCTTCATTATTTATTATATACTAATCTAAAGCTGTGGTTTCTGTCTGAGGCAACACTAAATATGGCTTAGTATTTTTTAAGTGGTTTCTCTCTCTCTCTCTCTCTCTCTCTCTCTCTCTCTCTCCCCCCCCCCCCAATGTAACTGGCTCCCCCCCTCCCGAATTTCTCTCTCTCTTAGCCTCCCTTTACGGGGTTTTGCTTGTGTCCTACAGGGGAAAGGCCTGTCTGAACTGTGCTAAATGGGAGGTGGAAGAGAATGGGAGGCTTTTATGAATAAGAACGCTGATCATCTGTCATGCTGCGCTAATGCAAAACCTGAAATGTGATACAATAACACACAAACATGCAGGTCTTCAGGGATCTGTGCCTGCCTGGCTTTCTTTTCAAGTGAGGCTTCTTCCTTGTTGGAGAAATTGCCCCTGGTAATAAAACCCGCCATCTTTTATAAGCATTCTTGACAACTTACGCCCTGCCAGGTTCTCTCTCTGCCCTCTTCCCCGTTTTGCCAGCTCTTAGAAACAGAGGACACTTATACGGAGTCAGAGCAATGGTCCATCAAGCTCAGTATTGTCTATGCCCAGGGGTCAGCAACCTTTTTCAGCTGTGGGTCGGTCCACCGTCCCTCAGACCATGTGGGGGGCCGGACTATATATAGGCCTATATTTTTTTGGGGGGGATGAACGAATTCCTATGCCCCACAAATAACCCAGAGATGCATTTTAAATAAAAGGACACATTCTACTCATGTAAAAACACGCTGATTCTTGGACCATCTGCAGGCTGGATTTAGGTGATTGGGCCGGATCCGGCCTCTAAGCCTTAGTTTGCCTACCCCTGGTCTATTGCAGGGGTCAGCAACCTTTTTCAGCTGTGGGCTGGTCCACCATCCCTCAGACCATGTGGTGGGCCGGATGATCTATCTATCTATCTATCTATCTATCTATCTATCTATCTATCTATCTATCGGGGGGATGAACGAATTCCTATACCCCACAAATAACCCAGAGATGCATTTTAAATAAAAGCACACATTCTACTCATGTAAAAACACACTGATTCCTGGACTGTCCGTGGGCCGGATTTAGAAGGCAATTGGGCTGGATCCGGCCCCCGGGCCTTAGGTTGCCTACCCCTGGTCTATGCTGACTAGCAGCTCCTCTCTGTGTGTTTCACCCAGGGCGCCTTTCCCAGCTCTAACGGGAGATGCTGGGAATTGGACCCTGGGCCCCTCTGCATGCTAAGCAACTGCCCCACCAATGAGCCACAGCCCCCTTGACCTTGGCCCAACGCCTGGCATTCAGAGGGAGCAGAAGAGAGACCATTCTTTGGGGGTGGTTTGGCTAAACCAGTTGTTCCCAAAGTGGTACATACTTTCCCCTGGGAGGTGGATTGCCTCGGGGGGGGGGGGGGGGCGCTAAAGGTGCAAAAGGCTCTCGGACTTTGAAAAGCTGCCATCGCTGGACCAGGTTCATCAATTTTGTGGAATTAATTGGACTGAATAATTTTAATTGGCTTTTGAACAAATGTGCAATTGAGTGTTAACTGCCTTGAATTTTATTGCATTATTATTTTCCTTAGTGGGGCATGCTAACTGCTATTCTGAATAATGTTTTTTGTAGGGTAGGGGGAACTGGGGATGAGTTTATTGAACCAAGAGGGCAGTGGCCGAAGGTTTGGGAACTGCTGTTCTAAGTGGTGGTTCGTGTCTCACTGTCTGTCATAGCTGTCAACTTTCGGATTTGAAAATAAGGGATTTTCCCCCAAACTTTCGGATTTGAAAATAAGGGATGCCGCCAGGGCGGTGCAATGGCACCAAGTAGCCTCGCCACCCTGCGCTCCAGAGGCTGCGCGCGAACGGGTGAGCGAAAGAGCGAGTGCGTAGACGGCAGGCAGGCTGTCTGTCTGGGCGTGAGGGTCTGGCTGCACAAGGCATGCAAGCTCCGTCCCTAGTCGGTCTCAGACTCCTTATTGGCAGCCGAGCAACGCAGCTGAGGAGCCTCCCTGGCCGGCAGGGAGGGAGAGGAGCTGCTTCCTTTGAAATCCGGGAAATTTAAGGGATATCAACAATCCGGGATAGCAGTGGGAAACGACATTGGAATAAGGGAGTTTCCTGCCCAAAAAGGGAGGGTTGACAGCTATGCTGTCTGTTGTGTGACATATCTCTTCCTTCTTGGCACTCAAGGTGATGGCTTTGCCATTCCCAGGAGGTCTTCTCTCCAAGCCCATGCCAGCCGCAGACCTTTTTAGCTTTAGCAACGTGGCTGCATTTTGTGCCATCTAACCGGGACCCTGGGATTGGTCTGGTTCCCTTGGAACGACAACCACTTTGTGTTTTCTGACTTTGGGAGTTGCTGGTGTAGGAGCAAGGAAGGGGAACTGGTTGTGTGTCCTGGCATTTGCCACGGAGGGAAGGTGGGTCTGCTGCTTAAGTCCCGGTTGTGCTGTGCTTGTTCACTGTGTGGTGGCTGAACCATAGCATTGTAGAGTTGGAAGGGACCCAAGGGTCATCTAGTCCAACCCTCTGAAATCAATAGTGCAAACCACGGTTTGGTGTGAGAGCATGGTGCTTCTTTACGTCACTCGGCTGCCAGTGTAGGAGACCTGATTTGTTTGCTGGTTTGGGCTGGTTATGTGGTAGCTTGATGTGTCAGGTGGAATCTAAAAACCCTACAAAGGCTGGAGATCTTACAAAACTCTTTTGCACGAAAGATTCTGGGTCTCCCCAAGGGCTCGGTTGCTGCACAGCTAAGAACAGAACTGGGCCTCCCTTCCATCGCTGCAAGAGCCCACATCAGAATTATTAGTTTTTATTATAAACTAATAAATGCCCCAGATTCTCTATTAGCTAGAAAAGCCTTTTTAACTTGCTCCCATAGCACCCAATGGTCCAAGGGCATGGAGACTATTATTACACGCTACTCCCTTCCAGAATTCGACATGCTGTCATCTTGGGACCAACATAAAATCCGGGCCTGGATTCTTACAAGGGACGAGGCCATGGATCGGGCACGGTCCACCACAGCCCGCCTCTCTACGTGGCTTCCTAAAGTTAAAGTGGTAAGATCTCTTGCCAACTACTTGATAGACCTGACGGAGCCCAATCTGAGAAGAGCGTTTACCATGGCCCGTTTCCATTCTATACCCACGGCCTTCCTGCAGGGGATTTACTCCAAGACCCCAGTTACTCAGCGTATATGTCCATGCACAATGAATGAAATAGAGGATTTCATACACCTTTTCTTCTACTGCCCTGTATATGAGCCAATAAGAACCAAGCTCCTTCTCTTGATCCCCTCCACCATCACTTCTAAGGAGGACGGTTTGAAATCGCTTCTCGTGGACGCAAATCCCCAAATTACTCGTGGGGTGGCAATCTTCATAGTGCAGGCTCTGAAACACAGGGCTACCCTGACAGGGTAGTGTGCCCTATGCCTGGACCTGTTTTAAATGCTCTTTTCCATATTCTTCTAACTCAATGTTTTGGTATTTTCGTACTGTTTTATTTTGCTATGGCTGTATGCTAACGCAATAAAGGTTATGATGATGATGTGTCAGGTGCTGTACACAGCTCTGGAATGGTGTGATTTCTGCATAAAGGACTCCCTTTCCATACCTGGATAAGTTGGGAATGGTGGAGAGGCCCAACCACAGTAATGGAGATGGATTTGAAGGGAAATTAAACCACCGATGGCCTTTCAAACTGGGACTGGGGGTGTTGTTTCGTTTGTTAAAATGTTATATATTTTTGGGTTTCTGTATTGTAAACTATGCTTTCGTGGTTTGAAGGGTGGTATAGGAAATTTATAACTAAAATGCCATAAATAAAAACCCTGATGGCCAGCAGCGTTAGAAATCAGGATAGGTTGTCCTGTAGGTTTCGGAAGCTTCCTTATAGCAAGACAGGGCCAGACGATTGGTCCAAATATTTCAGTATTGTCTACATCAGGGGTCAGCACCGGTCTACTGTCCCTCAGACCTTGTCGGGGGCTGGACTATATTTTGAAAAAAACAATGAACAAATTCCTATGCCCCACAAATAACCCAGAGATGCATTTTAAATAAAAGGACATTCTACTCATGCAAAAACACGCTGATTCCTGGACTGTCCGCGGGCCAGATTTAGAAGGCGATTGGGCCGGATCCAGCCCCTAGGCCTTAGTTTGCCTACCCATGGTCTACATGGACAGGCAACATCTCTCTGGGAATTCACATGGGGATCTTCTCCAAAACTGTGCAGAGAAGTTTTTGGAATCTTCTGCACATGCTCCAGCGCTTAATTGCAGCCCCTCCCCAAAGGGGTCTGGAACTCAGGACTGAAGATCACCTTGCCAAATGTCTCTTTGGCACCAGCACAGTTGCAGGATTGGAAAGGGGGACTTAATGTTGAGGTCAGAACAGTGCAGCCATGGGTTGTAAGTTAGCCCCATTTGGATGATAGAGTTTTTGAAATTTAAAACAACATTCTGCTCTTTGCAATGCTCACTTCTTGTTAAAGCGCAACTTGCCTATTGAGACTCATTCAGTGACCTGTTATAAGGTATATTTGAATACGTGAGAGGTCAAAGGAGAAAAAGAACAGATAAGTTCCTGGAGGGAGGGTGGGGTGTTGTTTTTTGAGGACCTTTATTGGAACAAAGAAAAATATTACTTTATGTCTGGCAAATGTTGAGAAACGATTCCCATTTCTCTTACGATGAATGATGTGAATGTGAAATGCCTTTTTAAAAAATCTGCGTTTCTTAAAACAAGAATATTGCAGCCACTTTGTACCGTGGAGCTCTCGCATCGAAGGTTTTGAGGTGGTGATGGAAGCCTGGCTACTGTGTCTGTCGGGTTTAGGACTACAGGTGAAACTCGAAAAATTAGAATATTATGGAAAAGTCCATTTATGTAAGCAACTGTTTTCATTAGCTACTGGAGTTTAATATATGAGATAGACTCATGACATGCAAAGAGAGATATGTCAAGCCTTTGTTTGTTATAATTGTGATGATTATGGCGTACAGCTGATGAAAACCCCAAAGTTGAAATTGTTAAGTTGGGGTTCTCATCAGCTGTACGCCATAATCATCACAATTATAACAAATAAAGGCTTGACATATCTCGCTTGGCATGTCATGAGTCTATCTCATATATTAGTTTCACCTTTTAAGTTGAATTACTGAAAGAAACGACCCTTTCCACGATATTCTAATTTTTCGAGTTTCACCTGTACGTGTTGGAAAAGCAGTTTTCAAACGAAGCAGAAAACATGTTCTTTTGTGACGTTGCTGTCATTGGTAAGATGCCTTGCGCGTTGTATGGGGGAAATTCACCCCTGAAACCACAATACACAATATAGTTCAGTCCATCTTCTGGTATTGCGGCAAGGAATTCTACCTGGGAGGCAGCCGAGTGTGGTGTTCTGTCTGCACACCAAAGAGTGCCAGATTCCGCTTGCTTTTCCGCTTGCAGGAGATGGAGAAACCCGAGGCACCAAATGGAGCAAAATAAAACTGCCGATGTAATAATGGCTTTATAGAAATCGATGGTGCAACCCTTTTGGGATATTTTCTTTCTGAAGGCAAACTCTTGAAATGACTCCTGCCGTTTGTCTCTGTCGTTGAGGCTTTTCTGTGAAAGATCAAAAATGTTAAGTCTTCTCACATTTTCAGCCTGAAAGAATTACCCCAACCCTTAAAACACAGTATCGGAAATGTTTGCAATAATGCGCGCACACACTCTGGCCACAAAGCCAGGGATTTTTCTCTGGCAGAAGGTTGAGGTGCACACATTCCATAGCTGAAACTTTCTGAAAATTTAGAGCCAGGATCTTTATGATCCCATCTCGCAGGAGATAGTGGGGCCTCCTTTGTAAAATGCTCCTGCTGTCTGTGACCCTCTAGCTAAGGTGATAAGTAACTATACAACCTTGAGGACACCTGAAGGCAGAGGCGTAGCAAGCCCAGGTGCTACCCGGGGCGGAATTTTTTTTGTCACCCCCCCCACCACTTTAATTTTTTTTTTTAAAAAAAGTGTCACCCCCCTCTGATGGTGCCACTTTGCGAGGTGTGGGGGTTTTGTGTGTGTGTCTATTATCTCTTTCCCCCCCAATAATGTTAAAATAAAATTAAAATTAAAAAATTAAAAAAAATTAAAAAAATTAAAAAGTGTCCCCCCTCTGATGGTGCCACTTTGTGAGGTGGGGGGGTTGTGTGTGTGTGTGTCTATTATCTCCTTTTTTCCAATAAAGTTAAAATAAAAAATAATTAAAAAATGATAAAAATTAAAAAAAAATTAAAAAAATTAAAAATGTCACCCCCCTCTGATGGTGTCAGTTTGTGAGGTGTGGGGGGCTGTGTGTGTGTGTGTATTATCTCTTTTTTTCAATGAAGTTAAAATTAAAAAAAAGTTTCCCCAAAAATTTTTTTTTCAAAAAAATTTTTTTTTAAAAAAAGTGTCACCCCCCTCTGGGGTGGAACCCGGGGCGGCCCGCCCCCCCATTGCTACGCCCCTGCTTGAAGGCAGCCCCATATATTGTGTTTCCCCTATTTTAAGACACCATCTTATATTTTTTCCCCCTCAAGAAAACACACTTTGGCTTATTTTCAGGGGATGTCCAGAGCCAAGACAGCTGCACTGGTTCAATCGTAAACTGTGTGTGTCATTGAGGAGAGAGGGAAGTTTTTAATCATGGAATTGTGGAGATAGAAGGGTTAGGGTTAGAAGCCTCCCTAAACATTAAAAGCCTCCCTAAACAGGGCTGCCTTCAGATGTCTTCTAAAGGTCTGGTAGTTGTTGTTCTCTTTGACATCTGAAGGGAGGGCGTTCCACAGGGCGGGTGCCACTACTGAGAAGGCCCTCTGCCTGGTTCCCTGTAGCTTTGCTTCTCGCAGTGAGGGAACCGCCAGAAGGCCCTCGGCACTGGACCTCAGTGTCCGGGCTGAACGATGGGAGTGGAGACGCTCCTTCAGGTATGGGTCTATTGGCCTGATCCAGCAGGCTTGCCTTATGTTAGGCTATCCCATTTGTTGGTTTTCCTGTTGGATAAATGTAGGAAATAGCAGGAGTTTTGAGTCAGGTTTCGAAATTTATATCTGACGTAAACTGAGCTCAGATTTGAGTGGTGGTGCGATACCAGTTTTCAAAACCCGGCCAGCCCCATGTCAGATTTCATCAATGACTTTTGGAGTGAATTGTTCACTGTGAGAGAAGCTGACTTCGGGTTGTTTTTTTACTCACAGGTAAGAAAGTTGGGGCGTCCCCTTCCTGGGCATGATGTGGTCCTTTTGCTAAGACAGTTTGCTGTGGTGGCCCATTTTTTTATTTTTAAAGGAATTCACTTTCTGATGGCTACTGTCCCAAAGAGTCTATTTTTATATCCTAGCAGTGGACAGTGCTGAGAACCACTCAATTCTTCAACCTTTCTGCAGCAACATTCATCTCTCTGCTAGTTCCTGCATCATAAAAAAGAGGGAGAGAGTTATACTTTACTGTGTGACATTTCTTAAAAATTAGGGCTGTCCTCACCCTCACATCTCAGCTTTAACAAGACAAATGTGAGGGGGGAAACAGTTTCCTTTAAAAAATCAGAGGTGGTTCATGGGCATAGCCAAGGGGGAGCAGGTGCTCAATTAAATGAGGTTCTTTGCCCCCCAGCAGAAGTCTGCCCCCCAAAAGCCTGTCCACCGTAATTTCTTTCTCCTGGGGTAAAGGTAAAGGTAAAGGGACCCCTGACCATTAGGTCCAGTCGTGTCAGACTCTGGGTTGCGGCGCTCATCTCGCATTATTGGCCGAGAGCGGGCGTACAGCTTCCGGGTCATGTGGCCAGCATGACTAAGCCGCTTCTGGCGAACCAGAGCAGCGCACGGAAACGCCGTTTACCTTCCTGCCAGAGCAGTTCCTATTTATCTACTTGCACTTTGACGTGCTTTCGAACTGCTAGGTGGGCAGGAGCAGGGACCGAGCAATGGGAGCTCACCCCGTTGCGGGGATTCGAACCGCCGACCTTCTGATCAGCAAGCCCTAGGCTCTGTGGTTTAACCTGGGGTGATCCCCCAAAAAGCTCAACAGCTTTGGCTGCCCCCCCAAACCAAAAATCCTGGCTATGCCCATAAGGTGGTTCATGCCCTCATCCAGAAGGCATTAAACAATGTCAGTATCCAGTGATCCAAGGAGCCTGCTAGGAATGGATAAAAGCCCAGTAACTGGATCACACCAACTCCTTCCTGGTCCAGGTATATTTTTAGAATGGCTCAGGATCTCTGCTTTGGGATTGTTCTGTGTGCTAAAATAAAGTGCAATTTTTCCTCGGAATATTTCCTGAATTTTAAGGGTGAGAGATTGGTTTAGGGAAGTTTTTAATGTCTGGTGTTTTATCGTGTTTTTAATATTCTGCTGGGAGCCGCCCAGAGTGGCTGGGAAACCCAACCAGATGGGTGGTGTGTGTGTGTGTGTGTGTGTGTGTGTGTGTATATATATATATATATATGTGTATACTCTATATCAGTGGTGGCTAACCTTGACACTCCAGATGTTTTGGAACTACAACTCCCATCATCCCTGACCACTGGTCCTGTTAGCTAGGGATGATGGGAGTTGTAGTTCCAAAACATCTGGAGTGTCAAGGTTAGCCATCACTGCCCTATATACTCGAGTATAAGCCTAGTTTTTCAGCACATTTTTTGTGCTGAAAAAGCCGCCCTCGGCTTATACTCGAGTGAGGCAGGCAGTGGCTCCTATGAAGCTTTCCCAGGTTTTTTGTGGTAAAATTGGGTGCCTCGGCTTATATTCGGGTCAGCTTATACTCGAGTATATACAGTATATATGATTTACTTTTCTGTGGCGTTTGTGTGTGCACCCTAAAATTTTATAATGAAGGAGAAAGAACATAGCCATGTTGACTAGGAGCCACTGATAGCACTACCTCCATGAATTTGTCTAATCCCTTTTTTTAACACAACTGATATTTTTTCAAAAAACTAAAAATGCAGAACATTTACTGCTGAGACGTAACGCATTTTGAGCTGAAGTTGACCAGGTGTGCAAACAAGCAGAGGGTAGCTGCACTTTGCAGAGTTGTGTAGGAAGCCAGATTTTGGCAGAGGCAGCTCGCCCTGTAGAGGGGAGAGGATCTGTCCCCCTGGCACAAGTTCCCCCTGGCCTCTTCGCCTTGGTTTCTCCTCCTGCTTCTCACGGTTTACTGCTGCTCTGCTCTCTTGCCATCTCTGATTCGTTTTGACAGGGGAACTTCAGGCTGCCTCTGACGGTGCCAGCAGCTGGAGCAGACACTGTGGAAGGAATCTCAGAGGCGAAAGGCACCCAAAGGGTCTTAAAGAGATACTGGAGATCTTAAAGATGCCAGACCCCACCCAGGTAGCATCCAAATGCAGCCGTACCTCGGTTTTCGAACAGCTGCGTTCACGAACAACTTGGAACTCGAACGCCGCAAACCCGGAAGTAGGTGTTCTGTTTTGCGAACTTTGCCTCGGAAGCCAAACATTCGGCACTGCTCCCAATTGGCTGCAGGATGTTCCTGCAGCCAATTGGAAGCCACAGCTTGGTTTCTGAAAGTTTCGGAAGTTGAGCGGACTTCTGGAATGCATTTTGTTCAAAAACCAAGGTGCAACTGTACAGACTAATGATGCTCAGAGAATGTATCTCTACAAGTGACCCTTGCAGCAATAGGACCAAACTGAAACAGTAGCTAATAATAAAAAATAATAACAACATTAATAATATAAGTGAGTTGGCATCCATCTGTCTGAAGAGACAATGGAGTGCACCCCCAAGTCAAACTGCTGTGTTAGCCTCACTGAAGTGACCTCCCTGGGGCGCAAGCCTGGGCAGTGTGTTTGGAGGTCCTGGGCTGCCCAGACAACAGAAACTCCGTCTCAGCCTCATGGATGTGTTGTTGTTTAGTCATTTAGTTGTGTCCGACTCTTCATGACCCCATGGACCAGAGCATGCCAGGCACTCCTGTCTTCCACTGCCTCCCACAGTTTGGTCAGACTCATGTTGGTGGCTTCGAGAACACTGTCCAACCTTCTCGTCCTCTGTCGTCCCCTTCTCCTTGTGTCCTCCATCGTTCCCAATATCAGGGTCTTTTCTAGGGAGTCTTCTCTTCTCATGAGGTGGCCAAAGTCTTGGAGCCTCAGCTTCAGGATCTGTCCTTCCAGTGAGCACTCAGGGCTGATTTCCTTCAGAATGGATAGGTTTGATCTTCTTGCAGTCCATGGGACCCTCAAGAGTCTCCTCCAGCACCAGAATTCAAAAGCATCAATTCTTCGGCGATCAGCCTTCTTTATGGTCCAGCTCTCACTTCCATACATCACTACCATACATCTGTCAAGAATGCTTTGATGGTGTTCCTGCTTGGCAGGGGGTTGGACTGGATGGCCCTTGTGGTCTCTTCCAACTCTATGATTCTATGACTACTGGGAAAACCATAGCTTTAACTATACGGACCTTTGTTGGCAAGGTGATGTCTTTGCTTTTTAAGATGCTGTCTAGGTTTGTCATTGCTTTTCTCCCAAGAAGCAGGCGTCTTTTAATTCCGTGACTGCTGTCACCATCTGTAGTGATCATGGAACTCATGGATGTAGTCCAAAGGAAAGCAGAGCAAGACGTTTCCCACCTGCTTGGCTGCAGTTGTTGCTGGAAGGAGGAGCACAAGCTGCCATCCAACCATCTTAGGGACTGTTCTGCATTTGTGTAGGGTTTTTCGTGTAGCCTTTTCTTCTCCTGAAGATATCCCACAAGGCATTGGAAGTCTAGGATCTGTTTTCCTCCTTCTGGATAGGCTACCTTCCCAGGTTGACAAGCCCGATCTGCTATTAAGTAGTAATAATAATAGCAGTAAGCCCCCGACATACTGATCTCCTGATGTCTTGTAGGCACAACAAAAGGTTTTTCTGCAGCTCTGTAGATTTTCTTTTTTTTTCTAAAAAAATTTTTTTTATTGGTTTTAACAAAATAATACAATTAAAAAACAAACATGAATAAACAAACAAAAAGAAAACAACAACAATAGTACACACAAAAACATACATAATTCCTTTTAACCTATTAATCCTTCTTATCCTTGTGGGTTGACTTCCTCCCATCCTCTCTTCCTGCGTTCCTTGTATATCATCTTTAGTAATTTCTTGACATCATTGAAAACATTTTAATTAATTATCCTCAATATCTCTTCTATCCTAATGTCAATATCATTTTATTCCAACAATTATAAACCTTAAATCTATCCTCTAAGTCTACAGCCTCCCTTATCTTCCAGCTTACTTCTACTTTTAAATACTTTTAATACTTTAAAATACTTTTAAAAATATACTTTAAATTTTTTTTTAATAAAATTTTTATTTGGGTTTTAAAAATGAACAACATTTAACAAACATTAAAGGCATCATCATTACTAACATATTGCCTAGTATTAGATCATAAAAACATACACAACACATATCCTATTTCCCCCTTCATATTTCATCTACATGTTTGGGGTGACTTCCTCCCGTCCCCTCTGCTGCGTTTCATTTTATAACATCTTAGTAATCTCTTATCATCTTTAAAAAAAAATTCTATTTCACACTAATGTTTTTTCCTTATAAAAATATACTTTAAATTTCTTCCAGTCTTCCTCCACCGCTTCTTCCCTCTGGTCGCGAAGTTTCCCGGCCAGCTCAGCAAGTTCCATATAGTCCATCATTTTCATCTGCCATTCTTCTATCGTTGGTAGTTCCTCTGACTTCCAGTTTTTAGCTAACAAAATTCTAGCTGCTGTTGTGGCATACATAAAGAAAGTCTAGATTTTCTATGTAAAGCACCAGAGCTGAAAGCTTAGTTACGAAATTGTTGCAAGGGGGGAGGCATGGTATCTCTTCCCTGTTCTGTTTACTCGCATGCTTTTCATTCACAGCCAGACTGGGAGGGGGAGAGAGGAGAAGCCTCCCCCCACCTCTCCCCTGGCAGTTGGAGCAGAAGAGTCCCACCTGGATGGCTGAGCCCCTTCCTGAAAACTTAATCAGCTGCTGATGAATATTTCACAGAGACAAACAGGCCAGGTGGACAGGGAGAATCTCTTATTTACGGCCCATCAGAAGAGACAGTGGGCCATACATGTGCAAAGACACATGCACAGTGCTCCTGGCACCAGAGAAATCTATGGGGGTTACTCTCGTGTAGGGATGGGGGAAGAAAGGCTCTTCACATTTTAATGCAAGCTTATCAAATCTGCGCTTCCCAAAACAGGATGTGAACCAAAACACAGCAATTCTTCCAGAATCTGTACCCTTCTCAGAATTTCACCAGGTAGCTCTGTAACCAAAACGTTTGCAGAAGAATGCCTGTATTGGGAAAGTGTGCAAAAAATATATATGCATACATTAATGAACATGGCATGCAAAGATGCAAATCTCAGTGCAAATTAATATATGAAAATGATGCATTGTGTTAGGGAAGATTCTTGCAAAAATGTGTACATGAGGAGAAAAGCGCCATAGAAGCTTGGACTATTGGGCTCTTTGTTCCTCTTTCAGCTCTGCAATTCTATGCTGGCAACTTTTGTGTGGCAATTTCTTAAATATTGCAAATTCATGCAAAAGTGTGGCCGACTGAACTTAAGATTGGGGAAAAAAATGAAGAAGAAACTGAAATGGACAGATCTACCCCTCTCTCTCCTTGCAATGGCTGGCTTCTAATACTGCTTCTGTATTTTCCCATTCCTAACAGATGTGACAGGACACATGCTTTGCTTCTAGAAGTCCCCAGGGATCTTGGCAGCAGGCCCCAGAAGGACCAGAGCTCGTCTGTCTCAGTACCAGGCAGTGATTTTCATGCTCCCCAAGGGAAAGAATTTATTTCATTTTTATGTGAAATGCTTCTACCCTGCTTCTCCAAAACCCAAGGCAGCTTCCAAAAAGGATTGAAACAAAATGAGCAATTAAGCAAATTTAAAAAGAATTAGTCCCTTTGTACCACCAGGGAGGGATCTGGACTCTTTCTGGAAAAGCCACCCCTGACTATTAAGGTGAATAATGGACACCTTAATGATAATAATATTTTTTTTATTTGTACCCCGCCCATCTGGCCGGTTCTCCCCAGCCACTCTGGGCGGCTTCCAACAAATATTAAAATACATTGAAATCACAAGTTAAAAACTTCCCTAAACAGGGCTGCCTTCAGGTATTTTCTGAATGTAGGATAGTTGTTGATCACTTTAACCTCTGATGGGAGGGCGTTCCACAGGGCGGGCACCACTACCGAGAAGGCCCTCTGCCTGGTTCCCTGTAGCTTTGCTTCTCGCAGTGAGGGAACCGCCAGAAGGCCCTCGGCGCTGAACCTCAGTGTCCAGGCTGAACGGTGGGGGTGGAGACGCTCCTTCAGGTATACAGGACTGAGGCCGTTTAGGGCTTTAAAGGTCAGCACCAACACTTTGAATTGTGCTTGGAAACGTACTGGGAGCCAATGTAGTTCTCTCAGGACTGGTGTTATGTGGTCCCAGTGGCCACTCCTTCATATGCCAAATTATTTATACCCCACAACTCAGAATATAAACCTACCAAGGGGACATAAAAGTAATAGTCAATTGCATATTTTTAAAAATACATTGAAAAATAATGTATTGAAAACACAACAGAATCCATCCTACATGATGATGGTGATAATTTATTATTTATACCCCGCTCACTAACAGAATATTAATAATAAAAAAGCGATAAAGCATCACACATTAAAAACTTCCCTAAACAGGGCTGCCTACAGATGTCTTCCAAAAGTCAGATGGTGGTTCATTTCCTTGACCTCTGATGGGAGGGCGTTCCACAGGGCGGGCGCCACCACCGAGAAGGCCCTCTGCCTGGTTCCCTGCAACCTCACGTCTCGCAGGGAGGGAACCGGCAGACACTGGGGAAGGAATGAGGGGGCAGGGGGAGTGCACTCACCCCGGCAGCATCGGGGAGGGGGGTACCACCGTGGCCACCCTCCGGACAAGAGCCGTGCGCACCCCGCCACTGCGCTGGGTGCCATGCCCCTGCGGGCAGCACACCCCGCCCCTGGGACGCAGGACAGCCACGCTCCCGCCTGCTCTCTGCCCCCGGTGCTGGAGCATGCAGCTTTGCCACTGCTGCCACAAGGCCCTTGGAGCTGGACCTCCGTATCCGGGCTGAACGATTGGGGTGGAGACACTCCTTCAGATCTACTGATGATGGTTGATGGCAGCTCACCTGGTGTTCGTGGTAGAGTCCTTTTGCCCTATGAAACTTTGCTTGCATTGAAGCTGTAAATACATTTAAAACAAAATCGACCGTGATGGAAAATACCCATTTATCCAAGTGTTGGAACAAAAATGCATTCTCCTATTATGCAAGAAGTCCCGAGGGAAAGACCTTCAGAAAGTAAACAATAAACTTCAATATTTTTCGTATTTGAGAAACCCATGGCAAAAGAGTTCCAAGTTCTGTAAGGTGACCTGTGAATGGATCTTGGTGTTTTCCCCAAGAACAAAAAACCCCAGGGTGTGACGGTGACGGCTGCCTTCTCCCCCCAACCCCAGGGGGTCCAATTCTCCCAAACCTTTCCTGTCATGTACGTAAAAACTGCCGGGCCACAGATCTAACGGCACTTGAATTCTCTTGAAGCTTTTAAAACTCCTTTCCTGATTTCTTGAGGATATCTTACATGCACGTTCGTCACATTCTGAATAATTCCCTTTGTTCAGCTAAGTCATTTCAGCTGCGATGTCTCTTAAGAAGCATACCTGTTGATTTGCCTCCACTTAGTTAATATTGTTTTAGTTGCTAAGTAAATCTTCCGAAGCATCTGTCTCCGTCTCAGCCTTCCCCACACCAAACCAAGATAGCCAGTAGGTATAAATGAAGAAGGTGCTGAGCATCATCAAATGACACTAGTCAGGATACGACCCTGCATCAACAGGATGCGGGGAATTCACAATATATTTTCCAGTTTTTGAAAATATATATAACAAGCAATCCACATGTGCCAACCAAGAAACATTCAATGCATCTACAATGAAAATGATAACAGTCAAACGTAAAGCAGACTTGCAAAATAGCTTAGATTTTGTCTTTGGCCTTCGTGTTCATTAGTGCTTAAAGATGCTATATAAAGGCTTTTTTCCATATTCTCCCATCACACCTCTCGGGTAAAGTTAGTAGCTTGTTTTCCAATGCTGTGTTGTTATAGTTCTAGCGGCAGACACGAGAAAGTTTGTTTGTAAATTCTGTTGGTCATCTTTAACCAGATTGATTCCACAATGTATTTCAATTGCCACCCATCAAGGAAATGATGAATTTCTAAACAAAATAAAAAATAAAAAAAATCCTTCCAGTAGCACCTTGGAGACCAACTAAGTTTGTTCTTGGTATGAGCTTTCGTGTGCATGCACACTTTTTCAGATACACTGAAACAGAAGTCACCAGACCCTTATATATAGTGAGAGGGTGGGGAGGGGTATTACTCAGAGGGGTGGTGGGAATTATATATATATAAGGGTCTGGTGACTTCTGTTTCAGTGTATCTGAAGAAGTGTGCATGCACACAAAAACTCATACCAAGAACAAACTTAGTTGGTCTCCAAGGTACTACTGGAAGGATTTTTTTTATTTTTTATTTTGTTTTGACTATGACAGACCAACACGGCTATCTACCTGTAGATGAATTTCTAGTCCATCATCCCTCGTTCTTGGCTGGTCAGGTGCCCAAACTCTTCAAGGAAAACGGAATCTGAAGAGTGTTTAGATGAGAGCTTGGAAAGCTCGTTTTTAAAAAGGAACCGGTTGTAGTTCAACTTCTCCAAAAAGAAACTAATTCCAGTTCCAGTTTGTCCCTTTAGGTCATGGGTAGGCAAACTAAGGCCTGGGGGCCAGATCCGGCCCAATAGCCTTCTATATCCGGGCCGCGGATGGTCTGTGAATCAGCGTGTTTTTACATGAGTAGAATGTGTGCATTTATTTAAACTGCATCTCTGGGTTATTTGTGGGGCATAGGAATTCGTTCATTATTTCCCCCCAAAAAATATAGTTCGGCCCCCCGCAAGGTCTGAAGGACAGTGGACCAGCCCCCTGCTGAAAAAGTTTGCTGACCCCTGCTTAAGGTTTTTCAGCCCTTAGTGGGCTGGAGCACTAATAATAGATAAGGTCCCCAAAACTGGTGCAGCTGGATTTGAATGGTCAGATGCCCCCACATTTCAATAGCCCCTTGTATTACTTCTGTTGCAAAGCACAAAATTAACATTTCCTTTCTTCCCTTTCCCTTCACATCACAATTCCACGCTGTCCAACTGCTTCCACATTTCTTATATATCAGAGCAACTGTCAAAAAACCCATTTCCCCGATTCTGATTTTATATCTATATTTACTCTGAGCATGTACAATTTGCCACTCAGCTTGCTCAAAATCACAGCGCTGCCACGACTACTACAGGAATAAAACAGAGCTTGCGCCTGCTTCCCTGAGGCTAAACATTTATTTATTTATTTTTACACGGAAATAAGCACCGTTTGCTGTAGGAAAATGAACTAGTTCACACTCTGTTCACACAGATCAATTCAATTTCATCCAAATGATCCTTGACTGTTCTTTCCGCCCAGCATTCAGAATGTTGCTAATATGCTTAAGAAGACCAGTAACCACAGGAATAAAATAGAGTTTGCTTCTCTTGCCCTGAGGCTAAACACTTATTTTTATTTTTTACATGGGAATAAGCACCGTTTGTTGTAGGATCATAGAATCCTAGAGTTGGAAGAGACCCCAAGGGCCATCCAGTCCAACCCCCTGCCAAGCAGGAAACACCATCAAAGCATTCTTGACAGATGGCTGTCAAGCCTCTGCTTAAAGACCTCAAAAGAAGGAGACTCCACCACACTCCTTGGCAGCAAATTCCACTGTCAAACAGCTCTTACTGTCAGGAAGTTCTTCCTAATGTTTAGGAAAAGAATAGTATTTATATTTAAAGTAAAAATAAGAAAATAGGCATCTGTAACCATGTTTGTGCCTGGCCAGTTTTTAAAATAATATGGGGGGGGGGGGAGAAGGGTGTTGTGGGAAGCAGCCTTGGCTCTGGTCCACCCCCACCCCCCAATGTTTGCACAGGTGTTGATGCTGGGCTTGTCCGCTGCTGATTCCACACCTGTCATTCTGTGGGTGGTCATTTGGGGGCCCTGCTCTTCACCCACTAGGGCCAATCCAAGGGTGCTTTGCCCCTGCACAAGTAGCTTGGCAGTGGCAGGGTACAGAATATGACCCCAAGGCTGAAGGTGGAAGGTTCTACTCTTAGGCAGGAATAACCAGATGTACACCTTAGTGGATCACAAGCTCAACATGAGTCCAACAGTGTGATGCAGCAGCAAGAAAAGTGAATGCTAATCTGGGCTGCATCAACAGAAGTCAGACCTCACCTGGAATACTGTGTCCAGTTCTGGACACCACAGTTCAAGAAGGATACTGACAAGCTGGAACGTGTCCAGAGGAGGGCAACCAAAATGGTCAAAGGCTTGGAAACGATGCCTTATGAGGAACGGCTTAGGGAGCTGGGTATGTTTAGCCTGGAGAAGAGAAGGTTAAGGGGTGATATGATAGCCATGTTCAAATATATAAAAGGATGTCATATAGAGGAGGGAGAAAGGTTGTTTTCTGCTGCTCCAGAGAAGCGGACACGGAGCAATGGATTCAAACTACAAGAAAGAAGATTCCACCTCAACATTAGGAAGAACTTCCTGACAGTAAGAGCTGTTCGACAGTGGAATTTGCTGTCAAGGAGTGTGGTGGAGTCTCCTTCTTTGGGGGTCTTTAAGCAGAGGCTTGACAGCCACCTGTCAGGAATGCTTTGATGGTGTTTCCTGCTTGGCAGGGGGTTGGACTGGATGGCCCTTGGGGTCTCTTCCAACTCTATGATTCTATGATTCTAAGTCTAGTGTCCAGATCAAGGGAAGGAAGAGTACTGCTCTGTTCTGCCTTGGTCAGACCACGCTTGGAGTACCGTGCCCAGTTCTGGGTACCACAGTTTTAGAAGGATGTTGACAAGCTGGAAGGTGTGCAGAGGAGGGAGAACAAGATGATCAAGGATCTGGAAACCAAGTCTTTCGAGGAGTGCTTGAAGGAGCTGGGTAGGTTTACCCTGGAGAAGAGGAGACAGAGAGGTAATATGATAAAAAGGTAAAGGGACCACTGACCATTAGGTCCAGTCACGGACGACTCTGGGGTTGCGCGCTCATCTTGCTTTACTGGCCGAGGGAGCTGGCAGACAGCTTCCGGGTCATGTGGCCAGCAGGACTAAGCCGTTTTACCTTCCCGCCAGAGTGGTACCTATTTATCTACTTGCATTTTGACGTGTTTTCAAACTGCTCGGTTGGCAGGAGCTGGGACCGAGCAACGGGAGCTCACCCCGTCGTGGGGATTCAAACTGCCGACCTTCTGATCGGCAAGCCCTAGGCTCTGTGGTTTAGACCACAGCGCCACCCGTACCATTTTCAAATATATTATTCTTAGCCATCTTCAAATATATTAAGGGCTGTCACATAGAGGAGGGTTACAGGTAGGTAGCCGTGTTGGTCTGCCATAGTCAAAACAAAATAAAAAAATTCCTTCCAGTAGCACAGTGATGGCTAACCTTGACACTCCAGATGTTTTGGGACTACAACTCCCATCATCCCTGACCACTGATCCTGTTAGCTAGGGATGATGGGAGTTGTAGTTCCAAAACATCTGGAATGTCAAGGTTAGCCATCACTGCAGTAGCACCTTAGAGACCAACTAAGTTTGTTATTGGTATGAGCTTTCGTGTGCATGCACACTTTTCTGATTTCATGTTTTGCTGGCTTATCGTGGAAGGATCCACTCTCAACTTGCAGAGGAGTAACGGGGAAACTCCCTGCTGTAGGATCTCACCGTGCTAAGTCAAAAAACAACACTCCGCCTGTAGTTCTAGTAGGATGCTCAGTTATGGATTGCCGAAATGGCTTTGTTAAATTAGCTAATCAACAAAGAACAAGCCGCCGTTGTGCTCATTCCCAGCAGCCTCTGCACGAGAACCTTTGAAACGCGCCATCAGATGGGCGGGGAAATCTGTGCACTCAGAGAACCCAGAGATGTCACCATAACACTTTAGATTAGACGTTGTGGACTTTTAATTTAGGTTTTCTCTGAAAGGGCTGTGTTTGTTAATTAAATATCAATTGATTGTTTGGAGAACACTTCCTTGACTTTATCGCTTTTAGGAGGGACAAATCAAATCCCCATGTCATTAACTCTCAGCAAACACAATCCATACATAATTACTGTCTTTATTAATACATCCAAGTTCCGGGGAAGTTTTAGGCAATTAATATTTGTGGGATAGTTTGTGGTGAGCTAATTACGTCAGGGTTATGCTGATAATGCCGACACCTAATAAACTGGGTAATTAACATCCTTCTAGTTAGTGTCTTCCCTTGTGCCAGCTAAGTAGCTTGGCATTATTTGGTTGGGTTTAATTATGCTTGAATCGCCATGCAAGTCCAGCATTTCAGGGGGGGGGGCACGAGGGCTGTGGCTTCCTTGTAGCGCTGCCTGGGAGCTTCAATCTCTGAAACTTCAGGCAGAGCTGGGAAAGACTCTGCTGAGCTAGACCAGATGTATTTTTTGGGGGGTAATTTTTTAAAACTTTAATAAAATAAAAAGATATAACAAAAACAATTTAAATATATATATACAGCGGTACCTTGGTTCTCAAACTTAATCTGTTCCGGAAGTCCGTTCCAAAACCAAAGCGTTCCAAAACCAAGGCACGCTTTCCCATAAAAAGTAATGCAGAATGGATTAATCCGTTCCAGACTTTTAAAAACAACCCCTAAGCAAATTAACATGAATTTTACTATCTACCGAGACCATTGATCCATAAAATGAAAGCAATAAACAATGTACTGCAGTCTCACACAGTCAACCAATCAATAGCTGAATTGGGTTCCACACAGTCACAAAAACAGAAACAAAAGAGCCGCAAAAACAAAAACACAAAATAAATAGCAAAAACAGACACATCTCAGTGTAAATGGAAGTGTGGCACTCAAATCGGAAGAGTAACACTCAAAATGATGCACGTCCGGCTTCCGAAAAACACCGTTTACCTTCCCGCTGGAGCGGTACCTATTTATCTACTTGCACTTTGACATGCTTTCGAACTGCTAGGTTGGCAGGAGCTGGGACCGAGCAACGGGAGCTCACCCCTTCGCGGGGATTCGAACTGCCGACCTTCTGATCGGCAAGCCCTAGGCTCCGTGGTTTAATCCACAGCGCCACCCGCATCCCAAAGTGGTACCTCAGGTTAAGAACAGTTTCAGGTTAAGAACGGACCTCCAGAACGAATTAAGTTCTTAACCCGAGGTACCACTGTACGTAAATCTGGCACTGATTGTCAACCTGGCTGGCAGCGGTTCTTTGGGGTTTCAGACAAGGAGCCGTTCCCTAACCTGACCTGGAGATGCCAAGGGTTGAAAGCGGGATCTTCTGTGTACAGGACAAATGCTCTCTCAATGAGCTATGCCTCTCCTGTACTATAGACTCAAACAACAGTGCTCACCTCCCCAGCACCACTTGCAAAGGGAGAGTGAAGTCGTCAGCCTCTCGGCTCCAGCTGGGAGAAGTTGCTAATTTGACATATGCAAGAAACGAAGTGTGCGTAGTCTGCAAACGGTCCGGTCCCCGGGCTAACCCCCAACACAGTATAATACTGACAACAGCCATATGCTGAAATGCATGGCCATATGCAAATGGAAATCCAAACATGCAAGTTATTCCTCGTTTGCACAGAGCACTGAGCGGTGGCGCATACGCACGAGAGGTCTTCTTGGTTTTGCAAAGAGTTCCCCTGCCCTGGAGTTTCTGTCTCCTGCCCCTCCGATCAAGCGCACACAGCCCCACATGCACCTTAGTCTGGCTGTTGCAAAGGGACGGCTGGGGGGGGGGGGGAGAGAGAGAGAGACAAGCCCCAAAGCTCAAAGAGTTTGAGACGATATAAGGCCGTAGAAAGTAATGTGCCAAAAGAGAAGATTGCAAATTGCAATGGCTGGAAGCAACATCTCGCCTAATGAAGTTCTTCTCCGGCTTGGGTTTTAATCTGAGCCGAAGAGGAAATCAAGACCCCTCATTCTCTCTTCTTCCCAGCCTCCAAATCTACTCCCCTGATGACCCACCCACTTACTGCCCTTGCAGCTCCAGTGAGGGCAGAATGGAGGGGGGGGGGATCTCGCTCTGCCCTCTGGCACTTGGCCTGCAGCTATTCTATCTGTGGACCAGGCATCAGGGATTATGGGAAATGGAGTTTTTCTCAGGCAACGGGCATCTAATTGGAAGCTCATGGAGGAGGAGGAATGGGCCTGGGTCCAGTTTGGCTCATGGAACCCAAGAAAGTAAAATCTCTCACTGCCTCCATTTCTTCCCCTTCTATTTGCCAGGAGGTGATGGGACCAGTGGCCATGATCTTAGTTTTTTTTGATGTTGAGCTTCAGACCATATTTTGCGCTCTCCTCTTCCACCTTTTAATGAGGGTGAAAGAGGAGCTAGGTGCACTAGGTGGGCCCAAAAGTCTGATGGAATATCAGGCAGGTTCTTACGGCTCCTAAACCCATCCTCTTTCGCTCCCTCCAGCACTCGCTTTGACAGGAAGACGGAGATGAGGTGACAGATGGGATGATGGGGATGCTACAAAAATAGGGTCATGCATCTTTAAGCAAGCCCCGCCGCATGCCAGGCTGCGCTGCATTTTTGATGCCTGGCCCGGCGGAGGCAGGCTCCCTTACCTGAACGCGGCAGCAGGGCATGGATGAATATTTCATGCATTCTGGCAGGTGTCGCCTTGTTTACCGTGGCAGCCGCCACTGTTTTCCCTCCGCTGCTTGTCCGGTGCTACCTCAGCCTGAGCTAATGCCTCTTCCCCGGGGGAACAGCCACTCCAGCTCCTGAAAGATTGATGGCGAAGGTGGCGGAGACCTGGCGGGCTCCTCCAGAGGGAAGCCGAGGGGAGGGCAGAGCTGGCATGCCGGCTGCAAGGATGGAGGGGCACAAACTCGCACACACAGCCCTGAACATCTCCCGCAGCAGGAACGGCACTGCCTGCGGTGAAAACAAGCCCCTTGCCGGACTTCTTGGCCCGAGGGGCACAAGGCAACGGAGAGGCCGGTGCTTGTCACCCGCGTGTGACCTGGCAAAAGGGACCTCATCCTGGCACCAGAGGCATCGTGGGACGTCTCTTCTTGAGGCTTCCCAGCCAAGAAGACAAGCTGCGGAGCCGTGAGTTGCAGCTTTGCCACTTCATGTTTAATCTCAGTCATTTGTGGGGTGGGGATGAAGCAGGTAAATATATTGTTATAAGAAAAAACCCTGCTCCTTTCCCCTTGTGGGGTATCCAAGAGCCCGTATAGAGTCCTTAAGTGGGTTCCCTATCGGTAGGAGAAAATAACAGAGGCCAACCAGAGAATATTGAGAAGCAAAGTGGCAGAATTGCCAATGCAATTCTGGGCTGCATCAATAGGAGTATAGCATCTAGATCAAGGGAAGTAATAGTACCACTGTATTCCGCTCTGGTCAGACCTCACCTGGAATACTGTGTCCAATTCTGGGCACCACAGTTCAAGAAGGATACTGACAAGCTGGAACGTGTCCAGAAGAGGGCAACCAAAATGGTCAAAGGCCTGGAAACGATGCCTTATGAGGAACGGCTTAGGGAGCTGGGTACGTTTAGCCTGGAGAAGAGAAGGTTAAGGGGTGATATGATAGCCATGTTCAAATATATAAAAGGATGTCATATAGAGGAAGGAGAAAGGTTGTTTTCTGCTGCTCCAGAGAAGCGGACATGGAGCAATGGATTCAAACTACAAGAAAGAAGATTCCACCTAAACATTAGGAAGAACTTCCTGACAGTAAGAGCTGTTCGACAGTGGAATTTGCTGCCAAGGAGTGTGGTGGAGTCTCCTTCTTTGGAGGTCTTTAAGCAGAGGCTTGACAGCCACCTGTCAGGAATGCTCTGATGGTGTTTCCTGCTTGGCAGGGGGTTGGACTGGATGGCCCTTGGGGTCTCTTCGAACTCTATGATTCTATGATTCTAAGTAAGCCTGATCTTTATTAAACTGTTGCAACAGGGTGCTCACCCCCCCCCCCCACCCACAGGAGGGAGGAGGAACCCAGAACAATTGTGTGCAAGCTCTTATATAGACTTTTGAAATTGCCCACCCTGTAGCCCAAGACCACCCCCCAAAACACCATACATAAATCACAGAAGGAGACATTCTATAGCATGCCTGCCAGGATACCTGATAATGGCCACTGATTGCTTTACCTGGGCAGCCTGGCCATTCTTTTGTGATGGTTAATACTTTAGTTCCTGAATCCAGGTCACAGGCTCACCCTATTCATACACCCTTGAGACAGGATTTGTAAGCAAAAAACAATGGGGAGGCTTTCCCGTTTCCCTCCTCCTTGCAGAGAAATATTTCAGGTCAATTTGGGAGAGTCAAAATGGTTTGGGAGAGTCAAAATGGCTTCAGGATTGCTCTTCTGTACTATTTCAGACACGTGGTTTATATACTTATGTACCGGTATGTATTTGCCTCGTACATTTATGAACGTTCAATTTATATTTGAAACCTAGGAATTCTTATAACAATATATATTTCACCTCAGCCATGACCCTTGCTGAGGTGCTGGCCGAGGTGAGATTGGAACCCACACAACCCTTTGCCTCATGACTGCTGCTGCTACATTGGCTCTCAAAACTCAAACGGATCAGCCTTAGTCGGTTAATCTGGCAATTAAAGCTGGCGACCCTCATTTTGGGAAACAATTATGAAGCTGTTTCACTTTTTGTTCCTGGGGCCTTTTTTTCAGCCAGAGCTCACCGGAGCTCAGCTCCAGCACCTCTCAGGTGGGCGCCATTGCCATTCTCAGAGAACAAGGGAGAAGTTCATGGTTTCTTCCAAGGAAGATGGCTGTGGCCATGGAAGTTTAACTTGCCCGCATAAGCCAAAAGGGCGTCTGGTCAGCCGAGATCAGGTAATATGTTGCTGCTGTCCATTTCCTGGGTAGCACAGAAGAAGCACAGTGGAAGCCCATCCTTCAAACCAGGGGTAGGCAACCTAAGACCTGGGGGCCGGATGCGGCCCAATCGCCTTCTCAATCCGGCCCAAGGATGGTCTGGGAATCAGCGTGTTTTTACGTGAATAGAATGTGTCCTTTTATTTAAAATGCATCTCTGGGTTATTTGTGGGGCATAGGAATTTGTTCATTATTTGTTCATTATTAATAGCAACGAGATTGAATCCATTGGGCATCTCATTCTACACTGCCCATTATATCGAGACTCAAGAAAAGAGCTGATCGAACCGATTCTGAGGAAACTACCAGGTAGCACAGATGATACCTATATTAGACACCTCCTGGCTGATAAAGATCCCGAAATTATAAGGCCCGTGGCAAAATACAGTTACACTGCGACAAGAACAAGACGAGCAGTGATATCAGCAATGGGGTCCGAAATGTAACCCTGATGGTCCGATAATAGACAGCAGAGACTTATGAACTTAAATTTTAAACCTTAAGAGGATGAAATATGGTTTTAAATGTAAACACCAATTCTGTGAATTGGCCCGTATTTCTATTTGTAAGATAATACAACTTACACTATCACATTTTTTACAATTTGCTTTCTGGTCTTGGACCGTAATAAAGATATTTGATTTGATTTTTCAAAATATAGTCCGGCCCCCCACATGGTCTGGGGGACGGTGGTCCGGCCCACGGCTGAAAAAGGTTCCTGACCCCTGCTTCAAACCCTTGATGCTGGCCCACCCAGGAGGCGAGGAGGTGAGGCAAATGCTTTCAGGCAGCAGGGACAACTGGGGGGGGGCAGCTTTGGGCCCCAAGTCAGACATTCCTCATAGCTCTGTCCTTTGCAAACAGGGATGCTGCCGAGCCCTGGGAATTAAGGGCGAATGCAGGCGGATGTTTTCATGAGGAATTCCGGCCTCCATGGAAATCTGTGTTTTTAAATCTCCATCGGCTCTTGTTCCTGTAACAAGCTGTTAAGTGCGTGGGGCATTGTCCTGCCTGAGTGATTTCCTTTCACAAGCCTGCTGTTATTCCCAGATCAGCAAGAAAGTCAATACACCGCAGGGCGCAAGAGTTAGGTGGCGGCTGGTCACCGAGGTCTCTCAATTTTCCTATTTATTTTATTTTATTATTTCTGTCTTTATTAAATTTGTATACCATCCTACATCCCAAGACCGCAGGGTGGTTCGCAACATAAAACTACAAAATGAGAACACACAATGCATGACAACAACAACAACAACAACAACAACAACAACAACAACTTTTTCATTTGTACCTACCCCTCACATCTGGCTGGGTTGCCCCAGCCACTCTGGGTGGCATATATAAAAACATAATAAAACATTAAGCTAGAGTTGCCATACGTCTGGGATTTGGTCGTCGGAAAACGTCTGGTAAAATAAGGATGTATGGCAATCCATGTCAGAAGTGTAGATTTGGGCAAATTCCATTAGAAATAGCTCAAAAACGTCTTCTTTTTTAGGATTTGCAACAACTCCACCCCCTCCAGATGTTCACTTTTTGAGATATGGCAAACCTACATTAAACATTAAAAGAAACTTCTCTATACAGGGCCACCTTCAGATGTCTTCTAAAGTTTATAGAGTTACTCATCTCCTTGATATCTGACGGGAGGGCGTTCCACAGGGCGGGTGCCACTACCGAGAAGGCCCTCTGCCTGGTTGCCTGTAACATCACTGCTCACAGTGAGGGAATCGCCAGAAGGCCCTCGGAGCTGGACCTCAGTGTTCGGGCAGAACGATGGGGGTGGAGACACTCCTTCGGGTATACTGGGCCGAGGCCGTTTAGGGCTTTCAAGGTCAGCACCAACACTTTGAATTCTTCCCCCCAAAATGACATTGCATAGCTCTTTCTCCGCTGTGGCTAAAGGATGCAACTTCTGCAACGTATGCAATTAATTATGAAAACTATGCAAGTCACAATGCCGTTATGTTGTTGCACGTTCATTTCAGTGCAAAGGAAATGCAAAGCTGGGTTTTGTATCGTTTGCAAACTGAGACAGCAACAGCAACGGCAGATCGCATTCGCCGAAGATGGGATGGGTAAGCAACCGTGGGCCTTTTCCACGCCTGAGTATGGGTATGTTTAGCCTGGAGAAGAGAAGGTTAAGGGGTGATATGATAACCATGTTCAAATATATAAAAGGATGTCATATAGAGGAGGGAGAAAGGTTGTTTTCTGCTGCTCCAGAGAAGCGGACACGGAGCAATGGATTCAAACTACAAGAAAGAAGATTCCACCTAAACATTAGGAAGAACTTCCTGACAGTAAGAGCTGTTGGACAGTGGAATTTGCTGCCAAGGAGTGTGGTGGAGTCTCCTTCTTTGGAGGTCTTTAAGCAGAGGCTTGACAGCCATCTGTCAAGAATGCTTTGATAGTGTTCCTGCTTGGCAGGGGGTTGGACTGGGTGGCCCTTGGGGTCTCTTCCAACTCTAGGATTCTATGATTCTATGATTCTGATTCTGTTTTTGTTGTTCTCCGGCATCTCTGCTCCTGCTTGCACTTCATTCCCCAAGATGCTGGCACAGCTGCAGGCCCACGGCGCCTGCCAGAGTCTGATAGAAACACATTGATTAATATCAGCAGCGCATGGATCCTCTGCTGCAGATGTGCAGGGGGGCTGCTGACTCAGCATCTTCTCTGAGCAAGGAAGAGACCCGGAGCCAGAAAAGCAAGTCCCGTTCCAGACAGGCAAGCTTAGAGCTGCACCTGAAGCAGGTGGGTGGGTGGGTGGGTGGGTGCCGCTTCTACATGCCTGCAGGGAACGTAATTCTCAAGCACCACCTCCCCACCCCTGGCTCCCCACTCCATGTTTGGTGAGTGGCTAATAAACGCTTTTGAGCCCATTGCCCCCTGGCAGCCTCCCCCGAAATGGTGCCCTCCACATGTCTTGGACTGCGAGTCCCAGCAGCCCCCAAAACTGCTACGATTCCACAAAATACCCCTATGTATTGCAAAGGATTTGCGGGTACCAACTAGGGTGCGCTTTCAGCTCACACAGGTGGGACCAGCAAAAAAATGGAGTTCTTCTGTTCAGATTTCCAGTCTGCCAGCCATACCCTTTTCCAGGCCACTCCATTCTGTTACAGGAATTTCCCCAAACCACCCAGTTCCACCACAAGCACGACACTCACGCACACACACACCTGAGTGAAAATATTTCTTTCTCTATAGTGTTTCTGTTATAAATTCATATAAAATCAACCATATACATTCTGCCTTTGTTCTTCAGCATATTAGGAGATCTATCAAGGGGGATGGGCCTGGTGCACTCACAGGGCCGTCATAATCTCCTAGGTGTTCAAGCATGTCCACAGCGGAGCCCTGCCAGAAGATGTGCCCACTCAAAACTGCCAGATGATGGCTCATTTCCCTCACAAAGAACCCAGCACCTGGAAATGGATTGAGCCCGGGCTAGAACAAAGGACAGTCATTAGCCCTAACTGGCCAACAAGCCCTAACAAATTCAGTGGATTTGTAACTGGCTGACTGACCGAACCCAAAGGGTGTTCATTAATGGATCCCCTTCATCCTGGAGAGAAGTGACTAGTGGGGTGCCACAGGGTTCTGTCTTGGGCCCAGTCTTATTCAACATCTTTATCAATGACTTGGATGATGGGCTTGAGGGCATCCTGATCAAGTTTGCAGATGGCACCAAATTGGGAGGGGTGGCTAATACCCTAGAGGACAGGATCACACTTCAAAATGACCTTAACAGATTAGAGAACTGGACCAAGGCAAACAGGATGATTTTTAACAGGGAGAAATGTAAAGTACTACACTTGGGCAAAAAAAAATGAAAGGCACAAATACAGGATGGGTGACACCTGGCTTGAGAGCAGTACATGTGAAAAGGATCTAGGAGTCTTGGTAGACCATAAACTCAACATGAGTCAACAGTGTGATGCAGCAGCTAAAAAAGCCAATGCAATTCTGGGCTGCATCAATAGGAGTATAGCATCTAGATCAAGGGAAGTAATAGTACCACTGTACTGGTCAGACCTCACCTGGAATACTGTGTCCAGTTCTGGGTCTGTCTTGCAGCAAGTTCTCTCTGGGTATCAGTCAGTTCTCTCTGGGTATCAGTCTGGCTCTGTTGATCTGTTGTTTAATTTCATCCGGTGGGTATTTTAGTTCTAAAAAGGTTTGCTGTAGATCTCTTAGGTGAGAGAGTTGCAACAGTTTAATAAAGATCAGGAATCACAAGACAGAGAAACCAGTAGGAGAGCACTTCAATCTCCCAGGACACTCTATACAAGATCTCAAAGTAGCTGTCTTATTGCAAAGGAATTTCAGAAATAGACTGGAAAGAGAAGTTGCTGAATTGCAACTCATTACCAAGCTTAAAACCATGGAGAGACCTGGTCTGAACAAAGACATTGGATTCTTATCTCATTATACATGACAAAGCTTTTTTAACCTTCTCACCCCTGACTTTTTCCTGTAAGACTAATTGCAGCCGTTAACAGTCGTCAACAGGTTTACCACAGCTATCAACCTTTCACCCATTCCCACCACCCTTCTGAGTAATACCCCTCCCCACCCTCTCCCTATATATAAGGGTCTGGTGACTTCTGTTTCAGTGTATCTGAAGAAGTATGCATGCACACGAAAGCTCAGACCAAGAACAAACTTAGTTGGTCTCTAAGGTGCTACTGGAAGGAATTTTTTTATTTTATTTTGTTTTGACTTTAGTTCCTGAATCCAGGTTACAGGCTCACCCTATTCACACACAAATACACCCTTAAGACAGGATTTCTAAGTGAAAAGGCAATGAGAAGGCTTTCCTCATTTGCCTCCCTTACTGCAGAGGAATATTTGAGGTCATTGGGAGACTCAAAATGTCTTCAGGATTTCTCTCCCGTACTACTTCAGACACATGGTTCATATATTTAAATATGTGTGCATTTATGAATATTCTATATTTGAGACCTTAAAATTCTTATTTTCCTTGGGGTCCCCTTGGGGTTTATTCTAAATATGATTTGCACATTCTCCAACAAAGCTGAATGTTGGAAGATTCAGAACTTCTTCGCAAAACAAATAGCCAAACTGTGGAACTCCCTGCCACAGGAGGCAGCGATGGCCGCCAACTCGGATGCCTATAAAAGAGGACTGGATAAATTCATGGAGAAGAGGGCTGTTGATAGCTACTAGGCCTGATGGCTATGCTCTGCCTCCACAGTTGGAGGCAGCAGTGCTTCTGAATACCAGTTGCTGGAAGCCGCAGGAGAGGAGATTTGCTCTTGTGCTCAGGCCAAACTTGTGGGTTCCTCACAGGTATTTGGTTGGCCACCATGAGAGCAGGATGCTGGACCAGCTCCATTTGGTGCGCAGGCTAAGACCTTACCTGCCCGCAGACTGTCTCGCCAGAGTGGTGCATGCTCTCGTTATCTCCCGCTTGGACTACTGCAATGCGCTCTATGTGGGGCTGCCTTTGAAGGTGACCCGGAAACTGCAATTAATCCAGAATGCGGCAGCTAGACTGGTGACTGGGAGTGGCCGCCGAGACCACATAACACTGGTTATGTAGAGAACTACATTGGCTCCCAGTACGTTTCCGAGCACAATTCAAAGTGTTGGTGCTGACCTTTAAAGCCCTAAACGGCCTCGGTCCTGTATACCTGAAGGAGCGTCTCCATCCCCACCGTTCAGCCCGGACACTGAGATCCAGCGCCGAGGGCCTTCTGGCGGTTCCCTCACTGCGAGAAGCCAAGTTACAGGGAACCAGGCAGAGGGCCTTCTCGGTAGTGGCGCCCGCCCTGTGGAACGCCCTCCCATCAGAGGTCAAAGTGATTAACAACTATCTACTCTACTGTAACATTTAGGAAATACCTGAAGGCAGCCCTGTTTAGGGAAGTTTTTAATCTGTGATGTTTTAATGTACAGTATTTTGATATTTGTTGGAAGCCGCCCAGAGTGGCTGGGGGGACCCAGCCAGATAGGCGGGGTACAAATAATAAATTATTATTATTATTATTATTATTATTGTTGTTGTTGTTGTTGTTCTTATTGTTCTTCTGGGGCTGGCTATTGCAGTGCAAATGTATTATCATAGCACAGGTCAGATGGAGAAGTGTCTCTAGCAATCTGTAATAACAGGGAGGGTTAGAGGATAAAGCATGTTAAAAGCAAGTCCCTATTTCCTCCCCACACCTGTTCGAAGGATGCAATGACAGCTGCTAAGCACAGTCCATGTCCCTGCATGGGTTATAAACCCTACAGTGGCGATTCCGAGAGAACAGAGGGCCAGGCTACCAGGAACACGATCTGAATTTTCCAAAGTCTGCCTGTGTTTTTGCCAACATGGCAATTTCAGTACGCTTCGCCTCCTGTCTCTTAAAAACACCAGGGTGGAATTTACACACATATAACAAATGCTGTGAAAATGCTTTTTTAAAAAAAAATGTTTTCAAAAATACATTGAATTTTACATAGCTCACCGTTGCCATCTATTGCCGCATTTGTATATTGCACGTTACAACACATGTAAAGCGTTTTATTTGCAGCTGTGTAGCTGAGTCCTAGGTCTCCAAAACAGAGTATCATTAAAGAGCAGAAAAGCAAAGTTGTCTGTAGAAAGAGAAGGGAAGGCTAAAAACCAACTCGAGGTATGACCATCGCTACTCAGTACTCTGGGACCAGCAGCTGTTCTCTTGCAGAGCTCATGTTGACAAGTGAGATGGCAGGCAGTGGTTAAAAGCAGTGAGTGCTGGGAACCTGAAAATGGTCTGAACTTTCAAAAGAACAGAGAGGAATAGAGAGGGGATCTTTCTTCCTTTGCCTTTCCAGCTTTTGCATGCCTTAGGAAGTTTCTGTTCCTCTGGACAATGCTCTCTCTTGGGAGGGGTGATGGGGGCAGGTAATCGCTCTCTACACACACTTCTCTCTTTTGCATGGTGGAGTAAGCAGGGCTCAGGTATTCCCTTTGATGCTTTTGTTGTTGCTACATTTTCATGTTTTCGCCACGTCTGCACATTTCTCCCTTCCAGTTTTGCAAAAGAAGGAGCTTCAAACCACTGAAATGACCTTGGGGTCTAGTCCAGTTATGTGCACTGGCGTCGCAAGGGGGGGCGGGGGGCGGTACGGCCCGGTACGGCTCCATGGGAGGAGGGGATGACACTTGCGCTGGCCCCTGCTCCTGCGGCACCCTTGCGAGCCACCGCGCCAAAAGCAGCAGCAGCAGCGGGGCACCCCCACGAGCCGCGGCACGCGATTGGCGGCTCGTCGGGGTGCCCTGCCGCTGCAGCTTTTGCCGCGGCACCTCGCAAGTGCGCTGTGGGAGCAGTGGCGGCCCGGCGACGGAGTTCGCATGCGCGGCATTTCGCACATGCGCACTCTGTCGTGACATTGCGTCGTGATGTCACGACGCAACATCACGGCGCCCCGCCCCCAGGGGGAAGCCTCCGTTCACCGCCCCGGGTGGCGAGGAGGCTTCCTCCGCCCCTGGTTATGTGATTGTGCATCTCTCAGCATCCCTGCTGCCCACCTCCACCTTGTGAGACTAATCAGCGGAGTATATCCACCCCACCCAAGCTACAGGTACCCCAAACTACGAAAGCACCCCTCTCGTATCCAGACTGTGATTGCGTGATTAGGATAATTTCCAGATCAGAGTCCAGTTCAAGGGTAGCCATAGTACCACTCTATTCTGCCTTGATCAGAACCCACCTGGAGCCCTGTATCCAGTTCTGGGCACCACAATTTAAGAAGGATATTGACAAGCTGGGAGGTGTCCAGAGGAGGGCAACCAAAATGATCAAGGGTCTGGAAATTAGGCCTTATGAGGAATGGTTGAAGGAGCTGGGCAGGTTTAGTCTGCTAAAGGGGAGACTGAGAGGTGATAGCCATCTTCAAATATCTAAAGGGGCTGTCACATGGAAGGTGGAGCAACAACAACAACAACAACAACAACAACAACAACAACAACAACAACTTATTATTTATACCCCGCCCATCTGGCTGAGTTTCCCCAGCCACTCTGGGCGGCTCCCAATCGAGTGCAAGCTTGTTTTCTCCTGCTCCAGAAGGTAGGACCCGAACCAATGGCTTCAAGTTGCAAGAAAGGAGATTCTGACTAATCCATGGGTAGCAAAATTAAGGCCCGGGGGCTGAATCTGGCCCAATCACCTTCTAAATCTGCCCCACGGACGGTCGGGAATCAGCGTGTTTTTACATGAGTTGAATGTGTGCTTTTATTTAAAACGCATCTCTGGGTTATTTGTGGGGCATAGGAATTCATTCATTTCCCCCCTCCAAAATACAGTCCGGCACACCAGATGGTCTGAGGGACAGTGGACCGGCCCACGGCTGAAAAAGTTTGCTGACCCCTGGACTAACCATTAGGTAGAACTTTCTTACAGTAGGAGCCATTCGACAGTGGAACGGTCTCCCTCAGAAGGTGGCGGACTCTTTCAAACAGAGACTGTCATCAGTCATGGATGCTTTAGTTGAGAGGGTTAGACTAGATGACCCTTGGGGTCCAAATCTGCAGTTTTATGATTCTATGAGAACTCCCATCATCCCTGGCCTTGGGCCATGCTTGCTGGGCCTGGTGGGAGTCATAGGGCTAAAGATTCCCCATTCCTGATCTCGCACGGACAGTCGGTCTTTTACGTAACCTGGTCTGAGTTGTTCAGGGCTTTGTATCTTTGTATCAGTGTCTGGAGGCGGTTGGAGGATGGATGGCGGCTAACAGATTGAGGTTGAATCCTGACAAGACAGAAGTATTGTTTTGGGGGGGGGCAGGAGGCGGGCAGGTGTGGAGGACTCCCTGGTCCTGAATGGGGTAACTGTGCCCCTGAAGGACCAGGAGCGTAGTCTGGGAGTCATTCTGGACTCACAGCTGTCCATGGAGGTGCAGGTCAATTCTGTATCCAGGGCAGCGGTCTAACAGCTCCATCTGGTACGCAGGCTAAGACCCTCCCTGCCCGCAGACTGTCTCGCCAGAGTGGTGCATGCTCTAGTTATATCCCGCTGGACTACTGTACTGCAATGCGCTCTATGTGGGGCTACCTTTGAAGGTGACCCGGAAACTACAACTAATCCAGAATGCGGCAGCTAGACTGGTGACTGGGAGCGGCCGCCGAGACCACATAACACTACATTGAGATCTACATTGGCTCCCAGTACGTTTCCGAGCACAATTCAAAGTGTTGGTGCTGACCTTTAAAGCCCTAAATGGCTTCGGTCCAGTATACCTGAAGGAGCGTCTCCACCCCCATCATTCTGCCCGGACACTGAGGTCCAGTGCCGAGGGCCTTTTGGCAGTTCCCTCGCTGCGTGAAGCCAAGTTACAGGGTACCAGGCAGAGGGCCTTCTCGGTAGTGGCACCTGCCCTGTGGAACGCCCTCCCTTCAGATGTCAAAGAGAACAACCACTACCAGACCTTTAGAAGACATCTGAAGGCAGCCCTGTTTAGGGAGGCTTTTAATGTTCAATAGATTGTTGTATTTTAATGTTCTGTTGAAAGCCGCCCAGAGTGGCTGGGGAAACCCAGCCAGATGGGCGGGGTATAAATAATAAATTATTATTATTAACATTATTATTTGTAAGTTAACAACCTTGAAGACACCGGATTCCTCCATTGCATTGCAGGCAGCTGGACCAGATGACCCTTGGGATTCCCTTCCAACGCTTGGATTCCCTGACCCTGCCTCCCTCCTTCTGCTGCAGCCTGAGAGACTAGACTGCATTGCTTTGGAGTCCAGGAGCCTCCAAAGTGGCTAAGAGACAGTCACGGCTGACGTATGTGGCCACCGTCAGCCACTGTGGGGAATTCTCCTGCACGAGCCCCATTGAAACGAGCAGGATCTGTGGATTTGACGGGACGCCCCTCCTGTTCCTACCTGCTCATTAGTGCAAAACCCGGGTGGGTGGGCAGGCTGTTTGCAGGCCCAGCGTACCGAAATGACGGGGAACTTTTGCTTGGGGAAGGTTCTCCTGTTTGGTTTGGAAATTGTCAGCGACGTCTGGATCTCACACAAGAGAGAGAGAGAGAGAGAGAGAGAGAGAGAGAGAGAGACCCCCGAAGACTTCAAGAAAGAAGGCAGACAGGCTGCTTCCCCAACCTTCCATCCCTCCCTCCCTGTTGGAGACAGCATCTCTCTCTCTCTCTCTCTCTGGCTTGGAAAAACAGCCATGGATTAAGATGCGCTTCCGTTACAAATAAGCAGGCCTCCCGATGGATTTTTGAGAGCTTGCTGACTTGGGCACTTTCATTTCTAAACGCCTCACTTTTAACAGCTGTTGAGGGCTTTGACAAGCGCTTCCTTTAAGCAGGAGAAATGGGGGGGGGAGAGAGAGAGAGAGGAGCGGCTGGGAAGGACTGGCATGCCAGGAACAATCTTAATTATTTGATGGCGGAGGAGAAGCAGGAGGAGGACTCTTGCTGGGTTCAAGATGGAGTCAGGTAAATTTGCGAAGGAAGGCTGGCGGTTTTAACTCTGAGACCCGAAGGCAGAAGGAGCAAGGCCGGGTTCGCCTTGCGATGCTCTTGCTAGGAAAGAGGAATAAGCTGCCTAGAATAACAAAATCATAGTAGTGGCTAAGAGCGGTGGACTCGTAATCTGGTGAACCGGGTTCGCTTCCCCGCTCCTCCACCTGCAGCTGCTGGGTGACCTTGGGCTAGTCCCACTTCTCTGAAGTCTCTCAGCCCCACTCGCCTCACAGAGTGTTTGTTGTGGGGGAGGAAGGGAAAGGAGAATGTTAGCCGCTTTGAGACTCCTTTCAGGTAGTGATAAAGCGGGATATCAAATCCAAACTCTTCTTCTTCTAGTCCAACCCTCCAGAGCAATACAGAAATCTCAACTAAAGCATCCGTGACAGATGGCCATCCAATCTCTGCTTAAAAACCTCCAAGGAAGGAGAGCCCACCCAGTGGTGGAGGACGGGGGTGCGGGGGGTGCGGTCCGCCCTGGGTGTCATCACTGGGGGTGTGTGTGTGTGACAAAATGAGTTTTTTAAAAAACGGGCTCACAAAACTTTTTGAGCGGGTGTGGGGGACTCCCTGGTCCTGAATGGGGTGACTGTGCCCCTGAAGGACCAGGTGTGCAGCCTGGAAGTCATTCTGGACTCACAGCTGTCCATGGAGACACAGGTTAATTCTGTGTCCAGGGCAGCTGTCTACCAGCTCCATCTGGTATGGAGGCTGAGACCCTACCTGCCCACAGACTGTCTCGCCAGAGTGGTGCATGCTCTGGTTATCTCCTGCTTGGACTACTGCAATGCGCTCTACATGGGGCTACCTTTGAAGGTGACCTGGAAACTGCAATTAATCCAGAATGCGGCAGCTAGACTGGTGACTGGGAGTGGCTGCCGAGACCACATAACACTGGTTATGTAGAGAACTACATTGGCTCCCAGTACGTTTCCGAGCACAATTCAAAGTGTTGGTGCTGACCTTTAAAGCCCTAAACGGCCTCGGTCCTGTATACCTGAAGGAGCGTCTCCACCCCCGTTCAGCCCGGACACTGAGATCCAGCGCTGAGGGCCTTCTGGCGGTTCCCTCACTGCGAGAAGCGAAGCTACAGGGAACCAGGCAGAGGGCCTTCTCGGTAGTGGCGCCCGCCCTGTGGAATGCCCTCCCAGCAGAGGTCAGAGCGATCTATCTGATATTCAGAAAATACCTGAAGGCAGCCCTGTTTAGGGAAGTTTTTAACCCGTGATATTTTAATGTATTTTAATATTTGTTGTGGCTGGGGGGACCTGGCCAGATGGGCGGGGTACAAATAATAAATTATTATTATTATTTAGGAGTGACATGCTGGCTTGGGCGCCTGCAGGTTCCGCGCTGCCTGAAACAGCGGCGTGGGACTTGCGTCTGCCAGCTGCCTCTCCCTCAGCTGCCCTACAGCTGAGGGGGAGGCGGCTGGGTGGCTCCAAGCATTGGAGAGGCTCGCCCCACCCCCACGGGCTGCTTGCCCCGCTCCTGAATGCAGGACACCCCCCCCCCCGCACCAGGCACCTGAGCGGCTAGCTACGCCGCTGAGTCCACCACCTCTTGTGGGAGACTGTTCCACTGCCGAACTGCTCTTACTGTCAGGAAGTTCTTCTTAATGTTTAGTCGGGATCTCCTTTTTTGTCATTTGAATCCATATTTTCGAGTTCTACCCTATGGAGCAGCGGAAAACAACAGCTAATGGTCCCATTAAGCCAGTGTGGTGTAGTGGTTAAGAGCGGTAGATTTGTAATCTGGTGAATGGGGTTCGCGTCTCTGCTCCTCCACATGCAGCTTCTGGGTGACCTTGGGCTAGTCCCACTTCTCTGAAGTCTTTCAGCCCCACTCACCTCACAGAGTGTTTGTTGTGGGGCAGGAAGGGAAAGGAAAATGTTAGCTGCTTTGAGACTCCTTCAGGTAGTGATAAAGCAGGATATCAAATCCAAACTTCTCTTCTTCTGATCCTTTTTCTCAGGTCTGTGGTTTGCAGCTGCAGCAGCAGGAGCCAACCCCATATTTATCCATAAGCTTCACGGTGGCAGGAGCCAAGGGCTATATGCAAATCGGCATATGCAGATGTTATGCAAATGTGCTTGTTGCGGAGCTCTCCCCCTGGACTTTGAATTACCCAACCATGCCCATGGTCATGATGGCCATATCAAACGTATTATTTTTATTCCATCTTTGCCTCCAAGGAGCTCAAGGCAGCCTACAAGGCAGCATTCTTATATACTGTATTTGTGCTTGGTTCTCCAGCTGCACAGCCAGGGAGAAGAAGATACTTCAGAAGGTCATAACCACAGCCCAAAATATTATTGGTCATCCTCTCCCATCTCTGGAAGAACTATACAGTTCCCGTTGCCTTAAAAAGGTAAACAATATTTTAAAGGATCCATCTCATCCAGGACATAGTCTCTTTGCACCACTGCCTTCGGGTAGAAGATATAGAACAATTAGATCAAGAACAAATAGACTGAAGAACAGTTTCTACCCAAGAGCTATAACCATCTTAAACGCTGTAACCAGATAATATGACCTTGGAGAGCTGTGATGGGTGTGTGTGTGTGTGTGTGTGTGTGTGTGTGTGTGTGTGTGTGTGTGTGTGTGGCTTTTTTTGGTGTGTGTGTGTTTTGTGCTGTTTTTTCTTTCTTTCTGTTTTTACGGGGGGGGCATGCAATTTCGTTGCACTTGTATAGCGTTGTGCTTGTACTTGTACAATGACAATAAATTATCTTATCTTATCTTATCTTATCTTATCTTATCTTATCTTATCTTATCTTATCTCTATCATCTTACATGGTTCCCCTGCTCCTCATTTAATCCCCACAACCCTGTGAGGCAGTACCTGGCCCCCAGGGTCGCCCGGTGAGCTTCATGGCTGAGTGGGGATTTGAACCCATGTCTCCCAGATCAGCAGACCTGCTGCACTAAACTTCCAGGTCCAGAAGCCATAGGAGGGAAGCAACAGCAAGGGAGGGGGAATGCCCTGCTTAATAAGCGCCTACTGGATCAGGTCACCTTGTCCAGCATCCTGTTCTCACAGGGGCCAAGCAGGTGCCTATCAGGGTCGAGTCCGATGAGGAGGAATGGTGGCAAGCCCCCCCGACAAGGAGGCACCCACACAGGAATCTGAAGAATTCATACCTGGGGAAGACTGGTGGCGGCACTCCTCTGAAGAGGAGGAATCTGACAGGGAGGAGGGAAGTCCAGAGCTGGGGGAAGGAGTTCAGCCAGAAGCAGGCCCCAGTCAGGGGGAGCATCAGCCGATCCCCTCTCCTCCTCCCTTCTCAGCTGTAGAACGCCGAGCGGAGAAGTGATGTCAGCAATTAGAATCAGCTGCAGCTCATAAGAAGCGTGGGAGTGACCCAGCTATTTAGGGAAGCTGGCTGCCCCATTCTCCAGCGTCTGCAACTGATGTGCTGGCATATGTGTGTTCCTGCATCTCTGATTCCTGCCATTTGACCCCTTGTCTTGTTCCTGCGTTCGTGACCCTCGCCTTGATCCTGTACTCGTGACTCTTATCTCGAACTTCTGTTCCTAGAACTTGATTGTTCCTTGAACTTTGGACTCCTGACTGGCTTTTGACTCGGACTGTCTGCGACCTTGATTCCTTGACCACATCGCTGTTGAGACTCTACAATTTCCGCCCTCCCTTCTCAGGTGGGCGGGTTTGCGACACCGAGCAGGGGTCCCCTGGGCGGGAGCTGCCCACCTGGCTTAGGCTGACCCCTTTGACACGCCCTCGGCCAGGTGGACAATGGAGAGTGAGCCGGGGGCGGGGTCAAGGTGCTAAAAAAGGGTCTGAGCTCCTCAGGCAGCCCTCTTTGGTTCTTTTCCTTTTCAGGTTCACCCACCCTCCCCCCCTAAATTAATAATATTTCTTCTCTCCATACAGTTCCGTCTGAAGGCAGTGGTCATCAAGCTAACAATGCTTTTCTTACAGTCTAACACTTTGCGTTACAGGTCTGCGGGGCGCTGCTGTGGTCTTATGATGGTTGCCGTATTCGGAACCGGGACGGAATTTCCCTGCATTGGCAGGTTTCGCCCTCCCCGCAGCATTTCGTCACAACTTTGGCGGTTTTAGGCCTTGGCAAGGTAGTCTTTAGTCTATCATCTGGTTGGGTGGGATGCTGGCATGCTCCCAGCCCATGCGGCGGCGCGGCAGGGCCCGTTAAAGGGTACACCGGGAGTTTCCGGCCTTGGAGCGGCGGCATGTAGGTCAAACTCCCGGACCGAGGCTGTGGGAGGGCATGCTGTGTAAGTGTGCGCTTTGCAGTCCCCTCCCACTGCACCTCATCATCCTGCATTCCTCAGCCATGGGCTGAGAGGGTTGCCTGCCAAGGCCTGTGCCAAGTTTCCCACTTCTGAGGTGCAATAAAGTTGTGGCCAATTTAATCCCATACTCTGGTCTCATGTCTCTTTCTTGGGGAAAGGGGTGGGCACCACAGACAGGGTTTCGCGCGTGTGTACGCAATTGTCTGGCAGCTGCCTGCTGGCTTTCAGCCTGATAACCTCAGGTGCCATAACAGTGCCTGTAGGAAACCCACAAGCAGGATTCGAACACAAGAGCAACTCTCTCCTCCTGTGGTTTCCAGAAAATGGGATTCAGAAGCATCGCTGCCTCCAGCTGTGGAACCATCTGATTGGCCACTGTGGGAAGAGGGGGGGTCTTCCGGATTCCACCTAGAGGTGATGGGGGAGAAAATTGGTTTGATTCCCATTTTAATGCGAAGCTCCTTATTTGCCCCGCCTGAAACAAGGCTGGTTCCATCGTGTCCTTTGAAACCTGCACTTCCTTGAATTTTGCAACAGGGTTTTCCCACAACAAAAGGGCATGAAAAAAAGCTAATATCAAGGGAATGTGGGCATAAAAATGCATACACGAACAAAAATAACACAACAACAACGCATCGTATCAGGCAAATGGGCATTGAAATTGTGTATATTAGGGAAAATGCTGACCAGAAAGCTGACCAATTTTCATGAGGACTTAATTCTGCCCCCCCCCCCCGGCAAAGTGATGTGGAAATGTGGTGAACTGAATTTAAAAATTGGGAAAATGTGAGGGCAGAGACAGATTCACCCCTCTGTCCTCAGACTGCTGTCAGCTCTAGCTAAGGTGGCCAATGGCCAGAGATGATGGGAACCCATTAAAACCTGGAGAGGCAGCAGCTACTCTTGGGAACTCCCTGCCTAGTGATATTAGGCAGGCACCCTCACTGTTATTCTTCTTGGCACCTGCTAAAGACATTCTTGTTTAGACAAGGCCACCCAGATGCTTAGAAAGTTGACGTGAGTTTTAATTCGTTTCGGTCTATTGTTTTAACTTTTTGCATGTTTTGAGTCATTGCTTTTAAAAAAAATAGTGATCGTTTTATTGTTTTATCTGTTTGGTAAACTGCTTTGAGATCCTTCCTACAATCAAGCAGTGTATAAATGCTATGAACAAACAAACAAACAAACAAACAAAAATCTCTACCCCACCTGGCTGTGATCCAGTAGTGCTCTTTTCATGGTCTCACCCAGTGAGCCCCTCCCCCCTTGATTCCATAAACTCCTCCCTATTCAGAATAGTGGTTTGCATGCTTTGACAAAAGTCAAAGCAGTAACAATTGATTGCATTTTTACTCAAAATCCAGTTACAACTATAAATTCAATGAAATGGATGAACTGGCTTCAGTAATACCGGCTTTTCAAAACCTGATCACTGTTTACACCGTTCAGTTCCCCCCCCTGCTGCCCCCTCACCTCTTAGCGCCCCCTTAAAGGTAAAGGGACCCCTGACCATTAGGTCCAGTCGCAGACAGACGGCTCTGGGGTTGCGGCGCTCATCTCGCTTTATTGGCCGAGAGCCGGCGTACAGCTTCCGGGTCATGTGGCCAGCATGACTAAGCCACTTCTGACGAACCAGAGCAGCGCACGGAAACGCTGTTTACCTTCCCGCCGGAGCGGTACCTATTTATCTACTTGCACTTTGACGTGATTTCGAACTGCTAGGTTGGCAGGAGGAGGGACAGAGCAACGGGAGCTCACCCCGTCGTGGGGATTCGAACCGCCGACCTTTTGATCGGCAAGCCCTAGGCTTTGTGGTTTAACCCACAGCGCCACCCTTAGGTAACCCCATTCCTCCCAGGGGGTGTAAATGCCCACTTTGGGAATGACTTCTGTAGTAGATAGAATCAGAGAATCATAGAGTTGGAAGAGACCCCAAGGGCCATCCAGTCCAACCCCCTGCCAAGCGGGAACACCATCAAAGCATTCCTGACAGGTGGCTGTCAAGCCTCTGCTTAAAGACCTCCAAAGAAGGAGACTCCACCACACTCCTTGGCAGCAAATTCCACTGTCGAACAGCTCTTACTGTCTTACTGTTTGCTTTCTTCTTTTGCAAAGAAGTCCAAGATTGCCGGAAGTCTTGTTTTGCAGGACCTCAAGGGAGTCTCACGTTGAGGCCAGGCAGAAGTTGACCATCCACGAGGTGGGGGGGGGAGAGGAAAGTCATGCCTGGTGGGGGCAGGAGGGACCTGCACGGCCCATTTGCTGGCAAATTGATGGAGCGACGCCTCGGAAAGGCCTTTTCCGACAGTTTCCTCCCGAGTGAGCGCCTTCGAACCACCTGCGCGGCTAACTGTCTCTCCATCCTGATTATTTCATAAGGGGGACAGGGCTTTTTCGAAACACTCCGGCACGGTGGCTAAGGGCCTGTGAAGCATTAAACATGGCTGAGAGCTTTTGTCTTGATTAATTCTTTATTATTTTGTTACAGGCCAGCATTGGGCTTGTAGAGACATCACAGGGAAAGACAGAAGGAGAGAGAGAGAGAGAGAGAGAGAGAGAGAGAGAGAGAGAGAGAGAGAGGGAGAGAGAGAGAATAGAAGGCGGGGGGGGGATGCCAAATTGACAGTTCCTTGGAGCTGGTCATCCAAGACACAGAGAGCTAATGGCTCAGGCCAGGCTTTCCAACCTGGTGCCCTCCAGATGTTCTCGACTACAGCTCCCATCAGCCCTGGCCAGTGTGGCAAGTGGTCAAGGATGCTGGGAGTCCAACAAATATCCGGAGGGCCACAGGTTGTGTGCTCTTCATTTAAGGCTTTAAAAGAGTCAATACCAGCACTTGGAATTGGCCAGCCAGCCAGCCAGCGGAGTTCTTTTCAAGCCAGTGAGACGCGATCCAGATATGGGATGCCCATCAAAATGTCGACATCTGCAGCAGCCAAAGCTTCCAGATCATTTCCAAAAGGCAATAATGCATATATAATGCATCTTGTTGGGACGCTTCCCAGGGCACGGATAACTTCGAGGTCACAGCTGGTAAGTCTGAGGAAACGGGCAGGAAAGGCTCTCTGTGCCAAGGGAGTTGCTTGGATGGCCAGTGACAGAGATGGATCTAGGACAGGGGTGCCCAAACTTTTTCCAAAGAGGGCCAGATTTGATGAAGTGAACATGCGTCAGGGCCAACCAAAGTTGTTGAGCTTTTTTGAGGATTGAAGTGAGGTTGTTGAGCTTTTAGGATTTTAGCCAAGGACATATACCCTGTTTCCCCTTTTTTAATATGTAGTCATAAAGTAAGCCATGGCAGGGTATTTTTACCTTTGTGAGAATTAAGACGTACCCCAAAAGTAAGCCGTGGTGCCGCCATTGTTCCCGTCGCCTCCTCAGCCCCTCCTGCATGCACAGGGAGCCAGCGAACCAGCGAGAGGCACGGGGGGACGGGGGACGCGCCTCTTGCAGAGTTCTGCCCCACCTGCTCAGCGTGCAGGGGGAGGCTGTACCATACCATACTGACGTAATAAAAATAAGACATCCCCCAAAAATAAGCCACCCTGTGTTTTTTTGAGAGAAAAAAATTATAAGACGGTGTCTTAAAAAGGGGGAAAGACGGTACTTTCAAATGGACTTTGGACATGCCTGGTCTAGGAGCATCCCAGACCTGCAAGCGGGATCCTTCAATTCCCTGATTTGGAGTGCAGGACAAAACAGAAGAAGACGACTTTGGGATTTGTACAGGAGTCCCAAGAAACTCCCAGGGTGTGTTGGTCCCGTGGGTTACCCAAAAGGTGAGGTCTAAGTCCGGTCCATGGTCAGAGGTACAACGTAAAGGCAGTGCGTGGTCGCTGAAACTGGGTGCAGGGCAGGGAGTCGGGCAAAGTTGGGAACAGGTAGGCAAGCAGGGAACCAGGGTGGGTCGGGAGCTCAGGCAGGAAAAGCAGGACAGGTTTCAAGCAGGAACTGGTATCCAACGATGTTGCTCCTGCAACTTGGGGCTGGGGCTGGCCGGCTTTTATCTGCCCTGAGGCATAGGGCGGCCCCGATCCTCTGGGGACTCGCCTCTCCTGGCCTGGAGGCGAGCACTCCTCCTGCGGGAACTCAGTTCCCTTCGCCTCTCTGCCCTGAGCCTCTGCAGCTCAGGAGAGGCTGGAGGGTTACCGGACCCAGGGGCAACCTCAGCTTCCCCTGGCAGGGCTGGGAGTGGAGCACCTGCAGGCAATGGGTCCTCCATCCCATCAGGAGCCAGAGCAGACTCAGCCGATGCCTGCACCTGAGGTTCCAGCACAGGTGAGGACCCTTCAGACTCAGGCCCTAGCCCCGGCTCTGCTGGTTCTGGAGGCAGGGAATCCTGTGCAGGCTGGGGTCCCTCTGGTTCAGCATCTGAGTCTGAATCCCAGGCCATCACACAGGGTAATGAAGATGCCTGAAGGGCAGTGGTTCAGCAAAGAGTGGCTGAGACGGAGAATGTCCAGGCACATGATTGTTCTGGGTGGGGAAAGGGCTGCCTGTAGGACACAGTTGTGGGAGTTTAACCTTGCCTTCCCTGCTGCCTGTTCCCCCGAGTCCTCCTCTCCTAGAATTGGCACGACTAAAGCTGCCAAATAATGGCCGTTCTGCATTTGTAAGAGCTTGATCATTTTGTGTGGCAGCATCTGCACTTTGGAACTCCCTGCCTCTTGACATCAAGCAAGCGCCTTCACTCTACTCTTTTTGGCACCTGCTTAAAAATGTTCTCCTTTAAGCAAGCTTACTCAGAGGCTGGGATGCGGGTGGCGCTGTGGGTTAAACCACAGAGCCTAGGGCTTGCCGATCAGAAGGTCAGCGGTTCGAATCCCCGTGATGGGGTGAGCTACTGTTGCTCGATCCCTGTTCCTGCCCACCTAGCAGTTCGAAAGCACGTCAAAGTGCAAGTAGATAAACAGGTACCGCTCCAGCGGGAAGGTAAACGGCATTTCCGTGCGCTGCTCTGGTTTGCCAGAAGCGGCTTTGTCATGTTGGCCACATGACCCGGACGCTGTATGCCGGCTTCCTCAGCCAGTAAAGCGAGATGAGTGCCGCAACCCCAGAGTCATCAGCGACTGGACTTAACGGTCAGGGGTCCCTTTACCTTTACCTTACCCAGCGGCTTAGAAATGCTGGTGCGAAGTTTTAATCTATTTTAACATTTTTGAATATTTTAAAGCAGGGGTAGGCAACCTAAGGCCCATGGGCCGGATCTGGCCCAATCGCCTTCTAAATCTGGCCCGTGGACGGTCCGGGAATCAGTGTGTTTTTACATGAGTAGAATGTGTCCTTTTATTTAAAATGCATCTCTGGGTTGTTTGGGGGGCATAGGAATTCATTCATTTCCCCCCTCAAAATATAGTCCGGCCCACCACTGAAAAAGTGGACCAGCCCACGGCTGAAAAAAGTTGCTGACCCCTTTTTTAAAGTATTGTAATTTTTTCTTGATTTTATGGCTTTATCTTTTTTGGTAAACTGCTTTGAGGGTCTTTTTTTAAACACCACCACCACCACCAACAACAATCAAGTGGTGTATAAATGTTATGAAACAAACAAACAAGCAAGCAAGCAAACAAGACTCCAACCACTTGTCTGGCCTTCAAGAGCATGAAAGGAGCTTTTGACCTCAGCTGGTCCGCCTGTGTCAAGGTCACCCGGTTAAAAGGCAACCCCTGTCTGCTTCTCTTTTGCCCAATAAAATTCTCCAACTGCTTTCCATTTGCATCCCAATGGCAGGATGAATTTCAGTCTGCTAAGATCCTCCCTGGGGGGGAATGAGGACAAATTTAGAGGCAAATCGGCCCAGGGGGGCTTTCTTCAGATCCCCTTCCCTCCCAAGTCCTCCATGGGATTCTGACAGAATTCCCTTGTCTGAGGCTATTAACGGAAGCTTTAGAAATCAAAGGAATTGGACTTTTGGTCCCCTAAAGAGGAGGAGGACGAGCAGATGGAGGAAGGAGGTGTGGAGCAAAGATCTACTCATACCAGGAACAAATAGTCTATATATTTGACTTTAAGGGAGTCCCAATCTTGTCAGTGTTTAGCATCTTCAGATTAAATGGGTCATGAAAATAACGTTTATACCAATGGTGCGAAAGACCGAGGGAAGTGGCTCCCAAACTTTCTTGGGCCACCCCCCCCTCGGTTCCATAAACTCATCCCCAGTGCCGCCTACCCTGCAAAAAAGCGTTATTCAGAATAGCAGTTTGCATGACCCAAAAGGAAGATAAAACACTAAGAAGTCATTGCACGCTTATTCAACCTTCAATTAAGGCTTAAATCCTAGAATTGATTTATTAAAGGCAAGAGACATAAAACCAGGCATAGGCAGACACGGCCCTCCAGATGTTTTGGGACTACAACTCCCATCATCCCTGACCACTGGTCCTGTTAGCTAGGGATGATGGGAGTTGTAGTCCCAAAACATCTGGAGGGCCGCGTTTGCCTATGCCTGCCTTAAACCATAAACCTGTAGTGTTGGAAGGGACCACAAGCGTCATCTAGTCCAACCCCCTGCAAGGCAGGAATCTTTTGCCCAACGTGGGGCTCAAACCCATGACCCTACCTCTCTTTCAAATCAGAACCAGTGAAGGCGGTGAAGGTCCTGTGTGAGTGCCTGGAGGCGGTTGGAGGATGGATGGCGGCTAACAGATTGAGGATGAATCCTGACAAGACAGAAGTACTGTTTTGGGGGGACAGGGGGCGGGCGGCTGTGGGGGATTCCCTGGTCCTGAACGGGGTAACTGTGCCCCTGAAGGACCAGGTGCGCAGCCTGGGAGTCATTTTGGACTCACAGCTGTCCATGGAGGCGCAGGTCAATTCTGTGTCCAGGGCGGCTGTATACCAGCTCCATCTGGTATGCAGCCTGAGACCCTACCTGCCCACAGACTGTCTCGCCAGAGTGGTGCATGCTCTGGTTTTAATGTTTAATAGATTATTGTATTTTAATATTCAGTTGGAAGCTGCCCAGAGTGGCTGGGGAAACCCAGCCAGATGGGTGGGGTTTAAATAATAAATTATTATTATTATTATTATTATTATTATTATTATTTCCTCACCTACCCTTGAGCAACCACCTTGATCCCCTACGCACTCGCTCCTGTCCCTTAGAACTTTCATGATAATGCTAATAATATTTTTAGTATTCATACCCCACCCATCTTGGCTGGTTTGCCCCAGCCACTCTGGGCGAATGTTCACGAACATTCTGTGATGTCACCGCATGTCAGCCAATGGCCGTCCAGGGAAGGCGGAACAGGGCTTGGAGACGGGCAACCGACCGAGAGGCGGTTCCCAGCTGCCTCCCTTTGGCACCTGTCTCTCCTCCTCTTCCAGGCCTCCCTCCCTGCAAAAGCCTTGCCTGGTCCCCGCCTGCGCTGTTAACCCGGCGACACGGCCCTCCATCGCACGCCTTCCCTTCCTTCTCTGCTCCTTTTAGCAGAAGCCGCAACTTCTCTTTCAGGCTGGCTCTGAGCTTTTAATTGAAAGCAAGGGATGCTGTGCAGGAGAACTGCACACACAAACACACAGAGACCTGGGAGGCACTTTGATGCCTGAGCACGGCTGGGTTACCTGCCGGCACATCGAGGGGCCGATGGATAATTAAAGTGACAGCCGATCACGCGGTAAACGGAGGGGCGGGCGGGGGAAGAGGGGGGGAGCCGTGATGAAGATGGGGATGCAGATAATAAAGTAACAAAGCCGAACCCATCAAAATAAAGGCAGGCCGAGCGAAGGACTCCCCGGGTCCTCTCGTCGTCGACCCCCCAACGCTGCTCCCCTCCTTTGGTAAATTTGGGATCCCCTTGGATCTGGGAGCCTCTGGAAGTCACCCCAGGAATTATTTATGTCCCTACAAAAGGCCAGGCCTGATCGACAAAGTGCCGCGCCGTTTAAAAAGAGGGGGGGGGGAGGGAGAAGCGACAGCTGGACTAAAAAATTTTGAATGCTCATGAAAGATTCAGGGATGTCTCTTGTTAAATTTAATTGGGAGAAACTCCGCTCAGTAGCACGCGGGGCTCTCGCTTAAGAAGCCGGCTGACAAACTTGTCTCCTGTGTTTACTCCCTCCCTCCCTCCCCCTCCTCCTCCTCCTCCTCGCCTTCCTCATAACCCCAACAAAGGGCGAGCATCGTGCATAATGCGCCACCGCCAGTGCCCCCTCTCTGTCACTAACAGTTTCATGTGTCTGTCGCTGAACCCGTCTCGCTAGAGGGCAAGGCAGGTTCTGTCTGTGGGAGACCTCAAGAGGCGTTCAAGTGGCGAGGCACTCTTTACTTGCTCAGAGGAAAGTTGCAGGCCTCGTAAAGAAACGTGGAATCACAGAATCGTAGAGTTGGAAGGGACTCCCGCGGTCCCCTGGTCTAGCGCCCTGCAAAGCACAAAGCGCTACTGACCGATGGCCATCCAACCTCCATTTAAAAAACCAGGCTTAAGAAAAGCCTGATCATAGAATCATAGAATCCTAGAGTTGGAAGAGACCCCAAGGGCCATCCAGTCCAACCCCCTGCCAAGCAGGAAACACCATCAGAGCATTCTTGAAAGATGGCTGTCAAGCCTCTGCTTAAAGACCTCCAAAGAAGGAGACTCCACCACACTCCTTGGCAGCAAATTCCACTGTCAAACAGCTCTTACTGTCAGGAAGTTCTTCCTAATGTTTAGGTGGAATCTTCTTTCTTGTAGTTTGAATCCATTGCTCCGTGTCCGCTTCTCTGGAGCAGCAGAAAACAACCTTTCTCCCTCCTCTATATGACATCCTTTTATATATTTGAACATGGCTATCATATCACCCCTTAACCTTCTCTTCTCCAGGCTAAACATACCCAGCTCCCTAAGCCGTTCCTCATAAGGCATCGTTTCCAAGCCTTTGACCATTTTGGTAGCCCTCTTCTGGACACGTTCCAGCTTGTCAGTATCCTTCTGGAACTGTGGTGCCCAGAACTGGACACAGTATTCCAGGTGAGGTCTGACCAGAGCGGAATACAGTGGTACTATTACTTCCCTTGATCTAGATGCTATTGCTATACTCCTATTGATGCAGCCCAGAATTGCATTGGCTTTTTTAGCTGCTGCATCACACTGTTGACTCATGTCAAGTTTATGGTCTACCAAAACTCCTAGATCCTTTTCACATGTACTGCTCTCAAGCCAGGTGTCACCCATCCTGTATTTGTGCCTTTCATTTTTTTTTGCCCAAGTGTAGTACTTTACATTTCTCCCTGTTAAAATTCATCCTGTTTGCCTTGGCCCAGTTCTCTAATCTATGGATCCAGCCCATTGAGTCCAGCATCCTGTTCTCACAGTAGCTGACCAGCTGCCTGGATTTGAGCATAAGAGCCCTCTCCCCTCCTGCGGTTTCCAGCAACTGGGATTCAGAAGCATGGCTGCCTCCAACTATGAAGCTAGAGCCATAGCTGTCAACTTTCGGATTTGAACATAAGGGATTTTTCCAAACTTTCGGATTTGAAAATAAGGGATGCCGCGAGGGCAGTGCAATGGCACCAAGTAGCCTCGCCACCCTGCACTCCAGAGGCTGTGCGCGAACGGGTGAGCGAGCGCATAGACGGCAGGCAGGCTGTCTGTCTGGTTGGGCGTGAGGGTCTGGCTGCACAAGGCATGCAAGCTCCGCCCCCAGTCGGTCTCAGACTCCTTATTGGCAGCCGAGCAACACAGCTGAGGAGCCTCCCTAGCTGGCAGGGAGGAAGAGGAGCTGCTTCCTTTGAAATCCGGGAAATTTAAGGGATATTAACAATCCGGGATAGCAGCGGGAAACGGCATTGGAATAAGGGAGTTTCCCGCAAAAAAAGGGAGGGTTGACAGCTATGGCTAGAGCAGAGCCATCCTGGCTAGTAGCCTCCTCCTCTGTGAATTTTTCTGATCCTCTTTTTAAGCCATCTAGGTTGGGGGCTGCTACTGCCTCCTCTGGAAGAGAGCTTCTCCAAACTTCTTAGGAAATGAACACCGTTAGAAGAAGCGAGGGGATTTATTTATTTATTTCTGTATTACTTGGTCATCCGGTTATTTCCTACACGGAACCCCCCCCCCCCCCCCACGAATGATAACTTTGTTGAATGTGAACGCCAGTTTCAATTAGCTCAATTAATTTGACTTGTCCATTTCAAATCAAGCTAATGAGAGTCAGAGTCTGTCTCTGATTAAAATGTGAATGAAGAAAATTAAATGAAGGCAAAGCTAAGCTGTTATTGACTTTGGAGGGTCTCTGGGTTTTAGCCTGATAGCAGATATACCTCAGGAAGCCCACTGGGATTTTCATTTGAGTCGCATTATGTAGCTTTGAGGTCTCTGGAAAACCACACGCTTCCAGTGACCTGCAACAGATGGTGGGTTTCAGCCCTCTGTCTTGCTGAAACCCACCATCCATTGCAGGTCATTGCAAGCGTGTGCTCGATCTGGCAGATTTCCTGAGGTATCATGTGACAATGAAGGCCTGAAACCATTCACATTTGTTAGACTTTTTGTTATGTATTCTATTTTTTTTTAAATAATTTTTATTTGGTTTTCCAAACATATAAACACATCTTAACACATTCTAACACATATACAAATACAACAATAAACACATAAATCTTCCTTTTTCCCTTGTTCTTTCCTTATCTTAGTTTGACTTCCTCCTATCTCTCCTACTGTGTTCCATTGTATTTCATCTTTAGCAATTTCCTCTCATCTTCTAATATTCTAGGACCCTCGTACTTAAGGGACCGCCTCTCCCGATATGCCCCGGGTAGGACCTTGAGGTCCTCAAATAATAACATCCTGGAGATCCTGGGCCATAAGGATGTCAGGCTGGCAGCTACTAGGGCCAGGGCTTTCTCGGTTCTGGCCCCGACATGGTGGAATGGTCTGCCACAAGAGACGAGGGCCCTGCAGGATTTGGCATCCTTCCGCAGGGCCTGCAAGACGGAGCTGTTCCGCCTGGATTTTGGGTTGGTTTGAGGGTAACCCTGACGTTTTATTCCGTTGGTTTGTTGGTGAGCTGCTTAAAATGAGGTGGCATTTAAATTTTAAATTGTATTTTAATTTGTATTTTTAACTGTTTGTTTTGTGGTTGTGTGGTTTTATGACTGTTAGCCGCCCTGAGCCCAGTTCCGGCTGGGAAGGGCGGGGTACAAATAAAAGTTATTGTTATTATTATTATTATTATTATTATTATTATTATTATTATTTCTCTTATCTAACTGATACTATTTATTTTAACTTAACACTTAACCCTTATATATTTCCTTACTCATATTACTATCTTAATCCATCTGAATCATACATCATAAATTTTACTTAACTAATCTTGATTCTACTCTGTAAACTAGCACTTCTTCCAGCTTTTTTTCTAACTTTAAATCTTGCATTCATTTTTAATGTAATCTTTGAACTTCTTCCATTCTTTTTGTTATGTATTCTAAGGCAGAAATGTGGTTTGTTGAAATATGAACCTACCTGGTCCCTGAGATTATCTTGCAAAGCCCTCCTTCATGAGCCTCTTCCTCGAGAGGTCCAGAGGGTGGCAACACGAAAACGGGGCCTTCTCTACAGTGGCTCCCCGTCTGTGGAATGCTCTCTCCAGGGAAGTTCACCTGGCGCCTTCACTATACACCTTTAGGCGCCTGGCAAAAATGTCCCTTTTTAACCAGGCCTTTGGTCGATCTCATTGACATCCAACACCCTTTTAGAATGTGGCTTTTTTTTTTTGAGGGGGGGTTATTGGGTTATTGTTTTTGGTTTGATTTTATATGTTGTGGTCTTGTTTGTGGACCACCCTGAGACCTCCAGGTATAGGGCAGTGTATAGATTGAATGAATAAAAACACAGAATTGACATGAATTTAATAAAATAAGAATCGCAAATTAATGCCGTTCCCCATACATCAAACAATCATGGACGCCAGGAACATTTATGGATCAACTCAGTGCCGGATTTACGTATAAGCTAAACAAGCTCTAGCTTAGGGCCCCACTCTCTTGGGGGCTCCCCAAAAAATTAAAGGGGAAAAAACTGGATGTACATTTCCAAAATATAAGATAAAAAACAAATAAAATAAAACCTATATACAGTTAGAGCTTAATAATTATTTCACTATTAATATACTTCTTCTTAATTGTATTTCACCATTAATATACTTCTAATTAATTGTATTTCAGCTCAACGATTGCTTTGATAAAATACAAAGTTTGTTATGTGCAAATGCCTTTAGATACCTATTAAAGGTAAAAGGACCCCTGACCGTTAGGTCCAGTCGTGTCCGACTCTGGGGTTGCGGCGCTCATCTCGCATTATTGGCCGAGGGAGCCAGTGTACAGCTTCCTGGTCATGTGGCCAGCATGACTAAGCCGCTTCTGGTGACCCAGAGCAGCGCATGGAAACGCCGTTTACCTTCCTGCCAGAGTGGTACCTATTTATCTACTTGCACTTTGACGTGCCCCTTCATGGATCACTGCCTTGTCGTGGCGAAGGGGCTTGAATTACTCAGGGAAGCTATGGACAGGTCAAGATGGACAGGTCGTAGTGGAGAGTTTGGACCAAACGTGATCCACCTGGAGAAGGAACTGGCAAGCCACTCCAGTATCCCTGCCAAGAAAACTCCATGGACAAAGACAACAGGCATATAAAAGATATGACGCTGGAAGATGAGCCCCTCAGGTCGGAAGGCGTCCAACATGCTACTGGGGAAGAGCGGAGGACAAGTACAAGTAGATTCAGAGCTGATGAAGCGGCTGGGCCAAACCCGAAAGGACGCTCAGTTGCGGATATGCCTGGAAGCGAAAGGAAAGTCCAATGCTGTAAAGAAAAGTATTGCATAGGAACCTGGAATATAAGAACCATGAACCTTGGTAAGCTGGATGTGGTAAAAAATGAGATGGCAAGAATAAACATTGACATCCTGGGCATCAGTGAACTAAAATGGACGGGAATGGGCGAATTCAGTTCGGATGACTATCATATCTACTACTGTGGGCAGGAATCCCGTAAAAGAAATGGAGTGGCCCTCATAGTCAACAAAAGAGTGGCGAAAGCTGTACTGGGATGCAATCTCAAAAATGATAGAATGATCTCGATACGAATCCAAGGCAGACCTTTTAACATCACAGTAATCCAAGTTTATGCACCAACTACCAGTGCTGAAGAAACTGAAGTTGACCAATTCTATGAAGACTTACAACACCTTATAGAAATGACACCAAGGAAGGATGTTCTTCTCATTATAGGGGATTGGAATGCTAAAGTAGGGAGTCAAGAGATAAAAGGAACAACTGGCAAGTTTGGCCTTGGAGTTCAAAATGAAGCAGGGCATAGGCTAATAGAGTTCTGTCAAGAGAACAAGCTGGTCATCACAAATACTCTTTTCCAACAACACAAGAGACGACTCTACACATGGACATCACCAGATGGGCAACACCGAAATCAGATTGATTATATTCTGTGCAGCCAAAGATGGAGAAGCTCTATACAGTCAGCAAAAACAAGACCTGGAGCTGACTGTGGCTCAGATCATCAGCTTCTTATAGCAAAATTCCAGCTTAAACTGAAGAAAGTAGGAAAAACCACTGGGCCAGTAAGATACAATCTAAATCAAATTCCTTATGAATACACAGTTGAAGTGAAGAACAGGTTTAAGGATTTAGATTTGGTGGATAGAGTGCCTGAAGAACTGTGGATGGAGGCCCGTAACATTATACAGGAGGCAGCAACAAAAACCATCCCAATGAAAAAGAAATGCAAGAAAGCAAAGTGGCTGTCAAATGAGGCCTTACAAATAGCGGGGGAGAGAAGGCAAGCAAAATGCAAGGGAAATAATGAAAGATACAGGAAATTGAATGCAGATTTCCAAAAAATAGCAAGGAGAGACAAGAGGGCCTTTTTAAACGAGCAATGCAAAGAAATAGAGGAAAACAACAGAATGGGGAAAACCAGAGATCTGTTCAAGAAAATTGGAGATATGAAAGGAACATTTCGTACAAAGATTACCACAATTAAGGACAAAAGTGGAAAGGACCTAACAGAAGCAGAAGACATCAAGAAGAGGTGGCAAGAATACACAGAGGAATTATACCAGAAAGATATGGAGGTCTCATACACCCCAGGTAGTGTGGTTGCTGACCTTGAGCCACACATCCTGGAGAGTGAAGTCAAATGGGCCTTAGAAAGCCTTGCTAACAACAAGGCCAGTGGAAGTGATGATATTCCAGCTGAACTATTTAAAATTTTAAAAGATGATGCTGTTAAGGTGCTATACTCAATATGCCAGCAAGTTTGGAAAACTCAGCAGTGGCCAGAGGATTGGAGAAGATCAGTCTACATCCCAATCCCAAAGAAGGGCAGTGCCAAAGAATGCTCCAACTACCGCACAATTGCGCTCATTTCACACGCTAGCAAGGTTTTGCTAAAAATTCTACAAGGCAGGCTTAAGCAGTATGTGGACCGAGAACTCCCAGAAGTGCAAGCTGGATTTCGAAGGGGCAGAGGAACCAGAGATCAAATTGCAAACATACGCTGGATTATGGAGAAAGCTAGAGAGTTCCAGAAAAACATTTACTTCTGCTTCATTGACTACGCAAAAGCTTTTGACTGTGTCGACCACAGCAAACTATGGCAAGTTCTTAAAGAAATGGGAGTGCCTGATCACCTTATCCATCTCCTGAGAAATCTCTATGTGGGACAAGAAGCTACAGTTAGAACTGGATATGGAATAACTGATTGGTTCAAAATTGGGAAAGGAGTACGACAAGGCTGTATATTGTCTCCCTGCTTATTTAACTTATATGCAGAATTCATCATGCGAAAGGCTGGACTGGATGAAGCCCAAACCGGAATTAAGATTGCCGGAAGAAATATCAACAACCTCAGATATGCTGATGATACAACCTTGATGGCAGAAAGTGAGGAGGAATTAAAGAACCTTTTAATGAGGGTGAAAGAGGAGAGCGCAAAATATGGTCTGAAGCTCAACATCAAAAAAACTAAGATCATGGCCACTGGTCCCATCACCTCCTGGCAAATAGAAGGGGAAGAAATGGAGGCAGTGAGAGATTTCACTTTCTTGGGTTCCATGATCACTGCAGATGGTGACAGCACTCACGAAATTAGAAGACGCCTGCTTCTGGGGAGAAAAGCAATGACAAACCTAGACAGCATCTTAAAAAGCAAAGACATCACCTTGCCAACAAAGGTCCGTATAGTTAAAGCTATGGTTTTCCCAGTAGTAATGTACGGAAGTGAGAGCTGGACCATAAAGAAGGCTGATCGCCGAAGAATTGATGCTTTTGAATTATGGTGCTGGAGGAGACTCTTGAGAGTCCCATGGACTGCAAGAAGATCAAACCTATCCATTCTTAAAGAAATCAGCCCTGAGTGCTCACTGGAAGGACAGATCCTGAAGTTGAGGCTCCAGTACTTTGGCCACCTCATGAGAAGAGAAGACTCCCTAGAAAAGACCCTGATGTTGGGAAAGATTGAAGGCACAAGGAGAAGGGGACGACAGAAGATGAGATGGTTGGACAGTGTTCTCGAAGCTACTAACATGAGTTTGGCCAAACTGCGAGAGGCAGTGAAGGATAGGCGTGCCTGGCGTGCTCTGGTCCATGGGGTCACGAAGAGTCGGACACGACTGAACGACTGAACAACAACAACAACTTTGACGTGCTTTCGAACTGCTAGGTGGGCAGGAGCAGGGACTGAGCAACAGGAGCTCACCCCGTCGCGGGGATTCGAACCGCTGACCTTCTGATCGGCAAGCCCTAGGCTCAGTGGTTTAACCCACAGCGCCACCCACGTCCCAATATACTTTAATATACTTCTTCTTAATTGTACTTCAGTTCAACAATTGCTTTGACGATATACATATTTTGTTATCTGCAATTGCCTTTAGATACCTATTGGGTCCATAAATTACCATATAGCATCTATTCAACACAAAAAACAGTGACAATTTGTTGTGGACAAAGGACAGCTGGACATAGAAAGGGCCCCATTACCTTCAGGAGCAGCTTAGGGCCTCATCAAACCTCAATCTTGAGAGCAGTACATGTGAAAAGGATCTAGGAGTCTTGGTGGACCACAAACTTGACATGAGTCAACAGTGTGATGCAGCAGCTAAAAAAGCCAATGCAATTCTGGGCTGCATCAATAGGAGTATAGCATCTAGATCAAGGGAAGTAATAGTACCACTGTATTCCGCTCTGGTCAGACCTCACCTGGAATACTGTGTCCAGTTCTGGGCACCACAGTTCAAGAAGGATACTGACAAGCTGGAACGTGTCCAGAGGAGGGCAACCAAAATGGTCAAAGGCCTGGAAATGATGCCTTATGAGGAACGGCTTAGGGAGCTGGGTATGTTTAGCCTGGAGAAGAGAAGGTTAAGGGGTGATATGATAGCCATGTTCCAATATATAAAAGGATGTCATATAGAGGAGGGAGAAAGGTTGTTTTCTGCTGCTCCAGAGAAGCGGACACGGAGCAATGGATTCAAACTACAAGAAAGAAGATTCCACCTAAACATTAGGAAGAACTTCCTGACAGTAAGAGCTGTTCGACAGTGGAATTTGCTGCCAAGGAGTGTGGTGGAGTCTCCTTCTTTGGAGGTCTTTAAGCAGAGGCTTGACAGCCATCTGTCAAGAATGCTTTGATGGTGTTTCCTGCTTGGCAGGGGGTTGGACTGGATGGCCCTTGGGGTCTCTTCCAACTCTAGGATTATATGATTCTATGATTCAATCTGGCCCTGGATCAACTTGAAAAGGAATGACTTGCCCTTACTCCTTGATCTGAGAAGCGAAAGGAGAAGGAGAGGATTCATTCATTCCTTGCATTCACAACCTACTTTTCTCTCCAAGGACCACAAGGGGGCATACTTAGCTGTGATTCCTGCATTGCAGGGGGGTGGGATAGATGACTTTTGGGGTCCCCTCCAGTTCTATGATCCTACGCCATGGCTTGTCTTGTTCTCTCCCTCTCTCCCAGTTCCTGAAACGGCTTTCCTCTTTCACATCACCAACCTTGCATCTGGGATTTGTCATGCCCAGAGCTGCAATCGATGCTGCCAGCCTGGGATTCCACCAGCACCTTCTGTCTTGGAGTTCCCCTGGCCACCTTGGACGCAAACCCCTTTCAAATTAAAAACAAAACAAAACCATTTAGAGTAAATCTAAATATCAACAAAGAAATATTCATACCGTTATAAAGGATGTGAGGCAGGAAAAAAAGTAGAGCATTAGCATTAAACTTACTATTCCAAAACATTAAAAAAACAAAACCCACCATTTCCCCCAGAAAACCTATTAGGCTAATTGATATATATTATTTTATAATAAGTTAACTTAATCATTGCTACTATAGTATAGACCGGCTTTTATCAACCATTTGCATGCTGTAGGGCAGTGTTCCCCAACCTTGGGCATCCAGCTGTTTTTGGACTACAACTCCCATCATCCCTCGCTAGCAAGACCAGTGGTCAGGGATGATGGGAATTGTAGTCCGAAAACAGCTGGAGGCCCAAGGTTGGGGAACACTGCAGTGTAGGGGGTGTACTCCTGCCCCCATTTTTAGCTTTGCAGCATTTATATTTTATATTTTATAAATATAAAAGGTCAAGGAAATAAACAGCTATCCTATTTTTAAAAGACATCTTAAGTCAGCCCTGTTTAGGGAAGTTTTTAATATTTAATGCTGCATTGTTTTTAACACTCGATTGGGAGCCGCCAATCGGCGGGGTACAAATAATAAATTATTATTATTATTATTATTATTATTATTATTAATTATATTTCTCGATCGTTTTCCAAGATAACATCCTTCAGATAACCAAACAGAAATAGTTTACATTCTAATGGCATATGATATCCTACCACATCAGAAATATTAGCCTGATCGGTTTTCCAAAATTTCCAAAAGATGTGCATCTCATCTGCTTTACCCAATCCATATCTCCATCATTTATCTGATCCCAACATATATTAATTTGTAATTAATCATCAGAAGGTCGGCGGTTCAAATCCCCGCGACGGGGTGAGCTCCCGTTGCTCAGTCCCTGCTCCTGCCAGCCTAGCAGTTCGAAAGCACGTCAAAGTGCAAGTAGATAAATAGGTACCGCTCTGGCAGGAAGGTAAACGGCGTTTCCGTGCGCTGCTCTGGTTCGCCAGAAGCGGCTTAGTCATGCTGGCCACATGACCCAGAAGCTGTACGCCAGCTCCCTCAGCCAGTAAAGCGAGATGAGCGCCGCAACCCCAGAGTCGTCCACGACTGGACCTAATGGTCAGGGGTCCCTTTACCTTTCCCTATGTTATAATATGTGCCAAACTGCTGTGATATATTTTCACGATACATCGGTCTGTAACGTTTTTTATTAAATAAATAAATAAGGCCTGGTTTCCATACCCTTGATCATCTTGGTCCGCCTCCTCTGCACTCCTTCCAGCTTGTCATAGAATCATTGAATCTTAGAGTTCAAAGGGACCCAAGGGTCATCTAGTCCAACCCCCTGCAATGCAGGGATCTCGGCTAAAGCAGCCATGGCAGATGGCCATCCAACCTCTGCTTAAACACCTCCGAGGAAGGAGAGTCCACCACCTCCCGAGGGACACTGATCCACTGTTGAACAGTTTACTGGTAGAAATTTTTCCATTTGTCTACTCAGACCCACCTTTCCTGCAATCTCCTTGTCAATCTCCTTCTTAAACTGGGGTGTCCAAAACTGTGCCCAGCACTCCAGGTTGGGTCTGAGCATAGCGTGCTGCTTGGCTACCGGGGGCGGCAAGTCAAGTGGCACCCCTCGGTGAGGGGCGTCGGTCCGTGCGCATGACATCACGACGCGCATGCGCATGGAGCGACACCTCTGCCCCTTGCCTCCATGCCACGGCGAAAAAAGCCGCTGAAGGGGGGGGGAGGAAGACAAAGCAGGCGATTTCAAGCGCCTGCTTTGTCTTCCTTCCCCCCCCCCCTTTCAGCGGCTTTTTTCACCGCTGGCTGGCCTGCGGCGCCGCGGCATGGAGGCAAGGGGCGGGCCATCCAGGAGGGGTGTCACCCCCTCCTGGCTGGCCCGCCCCTCTCCTCCATGCCGTGACTCTGCCCAGGGAGCCCAGCGGCGAAAAAAGCTGCTGAAAGTGGTGGGGAAGGCTATTTTCAGCGCTGCCGGGGTGGAGCCGCAGGGGCGGCCAGCGAGAGGGGGTGTCACATCAGCGACAAGCGTGACACCCCTCCTCGCTGGCCGCCCCTGCGGCTCCGCCCCGGCAGTGCCGAAAATAGCCTTTAAAAGAAAAAGCCCAGGGCGGCTTTGGAGGCACGGTGGGGGGGGGCGGGAGCCCTGCCCCGAGTGTCACCCCCACCAGGGCGCTGCCCGGGCGGACCGCCCCCCCTCGCCTCCTTGCTATGCCCCTGGGTCTGACAAAGGTAGGATAGAGTGGCACTATTAAATATTATTGAATATTACTCACTTAAGTTAAAGTTTGCCTAAAGTTTGCACCTGGAATACTGTGTCCAGTTCTGGGCACCACAGTTCAAGAAGGATACTGACAAGCTGGAACGTGTCCAGAGGAGGGCAACCAAAATGGTCCAAGGCCTGGAAACGATGCCTTATGAGGAACGGCTTAGGGAGCTGGGTATGTTTAGCCTGGAGAAGAGAAGGTTAAGGGGAGATATGATAGCCATGTTCAAATATATAAAAGGATGTCATATAGAGGAGGGAGAAAGGTTGTTTTCTGCTGCTCCAGAGAAGCGGACACGGAGCAATGGATTCAAACTACAAGACAGAAGATTCCACCTAAACATTAGAAAGAACTTCCTGACAGTAAGAGCTGTTCGATAGTGGAATTTGCTGCCAAGGAGTGTGGTGGAGTCTCCTTCTTTGGAGGTCTTTAAGCAGAGGCTTAACATGAGTTTGGCCAAACTGCGAGAGGCAGTGAAGGATAGGCGTGCCTGGCGTGCTCTGGTCCATGGGGTCACGAAGAGTCGGACACGACTGAACGACTGAACAACAACAAAGCAGAGGCTTGACAGCCACCTGTCAGGAATGCTTTGATGGTGTTTCCTGTTTCCTGCTTGGCAGGGGGTTGGACTGGATGGCCCTTGGGGTCTCTTCCAACTCTATGATTCTATGATTCTAAATATTCATGGCTCAAAATTGGCTGATCCACAGCTTATTTTAGGCCATATGCAAGTATAGCTACCTGGCTTTTTTATAAGAAAAAACAGCATGTATACCATTTCACAGGGTGGTTACATCTCAGAGAAAGATGTTTCTCTGACCTCTAAAGCAGGCTCAGCCCCCATTGCATCACCGTAAGCATCTTAGAACATTGTGTCCCGCTAACTTTAAGATGAGCGTGTAACCCTCTTCAAATTAAGAAGAGCTGCCATCAGCTACTTTTGATATCAGGATGGGATAAGCGCACAGATGCGTCCTTTGTCAGAAAGGAGGAAGTCTGCAAGATATTTCGAAAGATGAATGCGAGAGGCAGGGAAGATTGCTACCGACACCCAAAGCAATCACAAATTTTGCAAGCGCAGCGCAGGGGGTCTTGGCTCAAGCCATCACCTGGGAGAGAGAATAATAATAATAATAATAAAAGACACAGTCAATGAGAAAATGGGTTGGCTAAAAATACCAGCACAAACTTCTGGGGAGATTGAAAGGGTCTGCCCAAATCTCTTGGTCCTGGCTCTTATTTTGAGGGAAGCAGAATGTGGTCTGTCCTGGATCACCTTCCCCAGACTGGTGTTGGCCAGGGCTGATAAAAGTTGTAGTCCAAAAAAGTCACCTGGCTGGTCCAGGAACCTCACACTCTCCAAGTGTCCCGATTTTCCAGGGGCAGTTCCAGAATTACATAATTCTCCACCCCCATCGATCTACCCGGACACTGAGGTCCAGCGCCGAGGGCCTTCTGGCGGTTCCCTCCCTGGGGAACCAGACTGGTGACTGGGAGCGGCCGCTGAGACCACATAACACCGGTCTTGAAAGACCTACATTGGCTCCCAGTACGTTTCCGAGCACAATTCAAAGTGTTGGTGCTGACCTTTCAAGCCCTAAACGGCCTCGGTCCTGTATACCTGAAGGAGCGTCTCCACCCCCACCGTTCAGTCCGGACACTGAGATCCAGCTCCGAGGGCCTTCTGGCGGTTCCCTCACTGCGAGAAGCAAAGCTACAGGGAACCAGGCAGAGGGCCTTCTCGGTGGTGGCACCCGCCCTGTGGAACGCCCTTCCATTAGATGTCAAAGAGAAAAACAACTACCAGACTTTTAGGAGACATCTGAAGGCAGCCCTGTTTAGGGAAGCTTTTAATGTTTAATAGATTATTATATTTTAATATTTTGTTGGAAGCTGCCCAGAGTGGCTGGGGAAGCCCAGCCAGACGGGCGGGGTATAAATAATAAACTATTATTATTATTATTATTATTATTATTATTATTATTATTATTAGCCATCCTGACTTCTGAATTGGTCCCGGAATGTCCCTATTTCCCCCGCCAGTGCTGCCACCACCGAGCTCTGGATGAGCTGGTGCTTGTCTTGAACAGCAACCGTAGCTGCCAGGCAGCCTCCCATTGCCTCTCCATGGCCGAGCCATGGCTGTTGCCAGCCTCCTCTCTTGAATAAATGTTAAGTTTACTCGTGAGTAAATTCAAATAGCATATCAATCCTGTTAGGAATTACAGTCTTAAACGAAAATAATAGTTTCACAAAGAAAAGTCTTTTGAAGATTGAAGTTAGGGCTTCTGAGATGTGAATCAGATGGATGATGCGAAAACCGGAAACCAGGACAGGGCCCTGTTTCGGAAGATGCCTTCTTCAGCTCGATTTTAGAAAAGAATGTGGATAATATATGAGCGTCTTAGATGAGTGGATTAATGTATATTCAAGTTTTCCTGTGTTTTTCTATGCGTTTCCCCAAACACAGGAAAACTTGAATATACATTAATCCGCTCATCTAAGACGCTACATCCACCAAAGATTCTAAAGAAACAGAAATCATATATTATCCACATTCTTTTTTTAAAAAATTAATTTTTTAAATTTTAACTTCATTGAAAAAAAGAGATAATAGACACACACACACAACCCCCCCCCACCTCACAAAGTGGCACCATCAGAGGGGGGGTGACATTTTTTAATTTTTTTAATTTTTTTTTAATTTTTATCATTTATAATAATTATTATTTTATTTTAACTTTATTGAAAAAAGAGATAATAGACACACACACACACACACACACAACCCCCCCCAACTCACAAAGTGGCACCATCAGAGGGGGGTGACACTTTTTAATTTTTTTAATTTTTTTTTTTTAATTAAATTATTATTATTATTTTTTATTTTAACTTTATTGGGGGAAAAAAGAGATAATAGACACACACACACAAAACCCCCACACCTCACAAATTGGCACCATCAGAGGGGGGTGACACTTTTTATTTTTTAAAAAATTTTTTAAAAATTAAAGTGGTGGGGGGTGACAAACAAAATTCCGCCCCAGGTACCACCTGGGCTTGCTACGCCTCTGTGTAGGAGGTTATCCAGAGACCAGGAGTTCCAGCGGCTCTGTGAGAAGCTGCCCTTTCCTTCCCCGTCAACTTGGGCATCTATTTCTCTTTCCTCTCCTCTCTGAGCTCCGTGACAGCGACGCCCGTGCCATTAAGACGAAGAAGCGCCTGGATCTTTCCTCTTTCTTTCCCCCCCTTCCCCATTTTTTCTCTCACTTCCGCACAGCGTGTGGAGTGAATTTTAGCACCCGTAAACAGTTTGCGCTCCTAGCTTCCGGCTAATTGACTCTGACAGTTAGTACAGTCAGCAGCTGAGCGGTGTCACTGGAAATTAGACAGCCGTGAGAGACTGCCAAAAGCAAATTACTTTGTCACTCCTCAGCTGACTTGGAAATGTGGGGCTCTCTGTGTGCTTGTGTCTTTAAAAAATATAGATAAATCCTTACTTTTATTATTATTATTTTTAATGGATGAAAAAAAATATCCTTGGCATTGCGCCTCCTCCCGCGTGTGTTTTGAAGCCCGGGTAAACTGCGCTTGCATTGTCGAAGGACTGTTCCCCCTGTCGGAGGAAAGGCGACAAACGATCTCCCCCTTCCTTCAGATCTGTTTCTGATGCTGGTTCTGGAAATGCGCTTTTAAAGAGGGCCCTGGGGTACTGTGTACAAGCTCAGAGCTCAAGAACCTTGTACCGGGATCTTACGGGCTGACACAGATTCCCGTCTCTGCGCGCAGTACCTGCGCATCTACATCAATCTCCTGCCTCCAGAATGTACCTGCCAGTCAGCTGTCCATCTGCCGCATGTCGCCTCTTTGCCTGTGCATGTAACTGACGCGCCTCTTCTTTTCAGTTGCAACGTCTATCACAGCCGCTCAGTCTCTCTACACGCTCCGCTGTCAATCATCCATCCGCCTGCCGTCGCGGTCCTGGGTGCGTCTCTGCGCCGTTTGCTTTCTCCATTTACCTTCCCGCGCGCTCCCTCCTGCCGCCGGCGTGGCTGCGCGGCCAACAGGTTTGCAGTCCACTTGTCTTGGCCGTTAATCAGTCTATTTAGGGATCCGCTGGGTTCAGACGTCAGTGGGAGGTCTACTCTACCGACAGGTGGCACTGGGGCGTAGAGCAGATTTAGATGCGCCCAGGAACCGCTCCATGACTTTTATTCCTTTTATTTATTAAATTTGTATACCACCCATCCAGCCAAGCCGTCTAGGGTCTAGTAGTAAAAACACTGAAACCGCAGTAAAATAAAACAGCACGAGATGTAACAGGCGAAATAATTAAACCCAGCTTGGTGCAAAAACTGGAGGTGCTGATGGACTGAGAGAGGAAGGAGATTTCTCTCTCTCTCTCTCCTGACACTATAATGCCTGAACATCCGGTGAAGGTGAATGTTGGAAGATTCAGGACAGGTGAAAGAAAGGACTTATTCATGCAGCTCGGAGTTGAACCGTGGAACTCCCTGCCACAGGAGGCAGCGAGGGCCACCAACTTGGATGGCTTTAAACGAGGATGGGACAAATTCATGGATAGTGTTATTTATAGATAGAGGGACGCGGGTGGTGCTGTTGGTTAAACCACAGAGCCTAGGATCAGAAGGTCAGCGGTTCGAATCTCCGCGACGGGGTGAGCTCCCGTTGTTCGGCAAAAAAAATTCCGCCCTGGGTACCACCTGGGCTGGCTACGCCTCTGCTCTCGAACTCGCGGTGCAGAGCTGCCCCCAGCAGAAGAGCCCACCGCGGCACTCCCACCGATGGCTGGTCTCTTCCCCAGACTCCAACTCTCGGGCCCTGGACTCTCGGCCTGGTGTCCCTGAGAGCCCAGTGCCCGGGTGCCCTGCACCCCTGGCACCTATGGTTAAGATGGCCCTGCTCATTCAATGCTACGTGTGAATAGCTACAGGAGTGTATGACACAAATATCGGTGTATACGGGCACATATATTGTACATCCCTTGAATGGAATGTGTGAACACCCTTTAAGAGAGACTGGGCTAAGTGGATTCTGGGAAGAGTAGTTCTTAAAGTCTCCTGCCTGGTGGGGGCAGGGACCATCTCCCCTGGGCTTGGAGTTTGATCTGAGCTGGAGGAGGGTGTTTGGGGCATGGACAGCTGACTTCTCACTTTGAGATGGGTTTTGGGAAATGACAGGGTTCAAATCCAAAAAGTCGCCATTAAAACTCATCAACAAGCGACTCATGAACTGACATATGCTTGAGGGGAGAAATAAGTTTATCTACTTACATATATACTACATAGTTCTGTAAGACGCGGGTGGCACTGTGATCTAAACCACTGAGCATCTTGGGCTTGTGGATCAGAAGGTCGGCAGTTCGAATCCCCGTGACAGGGTGAGCTCCCGTTGCTCGGTCCCTGCTGCTGCCCACCTAGCAGTTCAAAAGCACGTCAAAGTGCAAGTAGATAAATAGGTACCGCTGCAGCGGGAAGGTAAACGGCGTTACTGTCTTAGTGGCCCCTTAGATAACCCCAACATCCCCAAGGGGGCACCCCACTTCAAGAAACAGTGGATTAAAGAGTTAGCTGTATTTATGGAGGATGGCAGAGAAGTAAGTCACCTTTGGGTGATCTTCTTTTGCTCTCCTGTTTGCAGAAGATGGAGAGAGAGGAGAGGAGAGGAGAGGAGAGGAGAGGAGAGGAGAGGAGAGGAGAGGAGAGGAGAGGAGAGGAGAGGAGAGGAGAGGAGAGGAGAGGAGAGGAGAGGAGAGGAGAGGAGAGGAGAGGAGAGGAGAGGAGAGAGCCAGTGTGGTGTAGTGGTAAAGAGCGGTGGACTCGTAATCTGGGGAACAGGGTTCGCGTCTCCGCTCCTCCACATGCAGCTGCTGGGTGACCTTGACGCAAACCGTGAAGAATATTCAATCATATATATATGCATATGCAACCGGAGGAAATCTACTCCATACAACGTACAAACGTCTCAAAAAGTGCAAAGAGATTCGAAAGTGCAATGTCCGATGTGCAACAAGTCCAATGTCATAAAGTGCTAAAGTCTCTCAGGAGTCCACGTCTGCTTCTCCCGATGGGCGGCTAGCTTGTATTATCCCCGTTTCACTATTATCGTTTCTTCAGGGACGGACATTGTCAAATTGTTCATACATAAACACTTAGCTAGGCTGAAACACTCACAACCTCAACGGTTCCTGGTTGGCAGAGCTCTTTATGACATTGGACTTGTTGCACATCGGACAACATAGATTTCCTTCGGTTGCATATGCATATGATTGAATATTCTTCACAGTTTGCGTCATTTTGATATATTATTCTACTGTACCGTGTTGTCTATTTTGTATTTGCTGGGTGACCTTGGGCTAGTCACCCTTCTTTGAAGTCTCTCAGCCCCACTCACCTCACAGAGTGTTTGTTGTGGGGGAGAAAGGGAAAGGAGAATGTGAGCCGCTTGGAGACTCCTTCGAGCAGTGATCAAGCGGGATATCAAATCCAAACTCTTCTTCTTCTTCATATATCGTTGATGTGCTAGAATCCAGTAATCCACTGCCCCCCACAATGTAAACTCCACTCCCTCCAACAGACCTGAGTGCATTTAATCCTCAACGTGGCTGAGAGATTGTCCTGCAAACCTCTGGCGTGGACACAGGCTCTGCATCAGTCCTAAATAGCTCCCCTTTCTCAGTTCCTGAAATAAGCAGAATGCATTGCAGTGGTTGGCAGGTAGGGTGGTGTGGGGGCAGGTGTGCATTGTGGGGTGCCCTGGAAGTGTTAAAATCCAACACCCCCCGCTGTTTATCACCCCACAGTTGTTCTGCTTTTCCCTTGAGAGTTTCCCACACGCCCCAGGAGTCATTGTTCGTGGCGTTCCATCATCTGACGTGGATGCCTTTAGAAGAGAATTGGGCAAATCCATAGAGGAGAGGGCTACCGGTGGCTGCTTGTTATGATGCCTACGGAGTAGAGGAAGGAAGAAAACGTTTCCTTTCGGCTCTGTTAAAATAACAGGGGAAGAGAACTCTAATGGAATGGAAGAATGGAGAAGCTTCAGGAGCCATTAAAGGTAAAGGTAAAGGGACCCCTGACCATTAGGTCCAGTCGTGTCCGACTCTGGGGTTGCGGCGCTCATCTTGCTTTATTGGCCGAGAGCCGGCGTACAGCTTCCGGGTCAAGTGGCCAGCATGACTAAGCCGCTTCTGGCAAACCAGAGCAGCGCACGGAAACGCCGTTTACCTTCCCGCCGGAGCGGTACCTATTTATCTACTTGCACTTTGATGTGCTTTCGAACTGCTAGGTGGGCAGGAGCTGGGACTGAGCAACGGGAGCTCACCCCGTCGCAGGGATTCGAACCACCGACCTTCTGATCAGCAAGCTCTAGGCTCTGTGGTTTAACCCACAGTGCCACCTGGGTCCCTTCAGGAGCCATTAGGGGCCTCATAAAATGAGACTCTCAGGCCACATGCTTCCCCTGAGACCAGAAGGTTGCCCACCTGTGTTGTTGACAGACCTGACCTTAGGTGGACGGATGTTTTGACGTGGCAGAAGGCAGCCTTTTGGCCGAAACTGAAATCCTGGCTAAAAGATCGAAAAAGTGAGTGCGAGGTGTGTGTGTTTGTGTGTGCATACACACATACACACACACACACACACACACAGAGAGAGAGAGAGAGAGAGAGAGAGAGAGAGAGAGAGAAGGTGACAGTTCTCCTCGCCCGCTCCCCAGCTTCTCCAGGAGAAGGAGGCCGCAGTGATAATTATGAGGCCCTGTCAGGAGAACGGCAGTGACAAGCCTCATTAGATGGCAGCATGGCACGGTACCGCTGTGGCGGCTGTGAAGCAAATCGCGCGCACACCTACACAGCTGATTAGGGGAAACCTCCATCGCGGCAACACCCGGGGAATGCCTGAATCTCGGTCCGAGATGGGCTGCCTCCCTGCTGCTTCTCCGCCTGCCAACTTCCAATCTTCCCATCCTCTTAACGATTCATTCACTCCCATTTGTACCTCCACCTCCCTTGGAAGGCTCGGAGAAAGGCAGGCACGTTTTAAAGAAGAGGTTTTTGTTCTGATGTACCATACACTCCAACGTGTCTCCAATGAAAATAGGGACGTCCTAAGGAAAAGCGGGACATTCTGGGACCAAATCAGAAACCGGGACGGAGCGTTTCCACCCCCATCGCTCAGCCCGGACACTGAGGTCCAGCTCCAAGGGTCTTCTGGCAGTTCGCTCAGTGCGAGAAGTGAGGTTGCAGGGAACCAGGCAGAGGGCCTTCTCGGTGGTGGCACCCTCCCATCAGATGTCAAGGAAATAAACAACTATCTGACTTTTAGAAGACATCTGAAAGCAGCCCTGCTTAGGGAAATTTTTAAGGTTTGAGGTTCTAACATGTTTTTAATATTCTGTTGGGAGCCATCCAGAGTGGCTGAGGAAACCCAGTCAGATGAGCGGGGTATAAATTATTATTATTATTATTATTATTATTATTATTATTATTTAAATCTGGGACTGTCCCTGGAACATAGGGACTCTTGGAGGGTCTGATGTATATCCTGCCGGACCCAGGGACCAGAAAACAACTTCATCATCTTCTTCTTCTTCTTCTTTGATGATCACTCATAGCCGAGTAAGATTGTCTTCCATGAACACGGTCTTAATAGTGAATCCATAAGTGACTGTGGAGGCCAATTCTGGATCCACACATCCTTCCGCAGTGAGGACATAGGTTCCCGGGTGGGAGTTCATCACGGTGAGGGTTTGCCAAGCGTGCCTTCCTCTTAGCGCGTTTCTCCCTTGCGTCCTGAGTTCGAGCATCTTCAAAGTCCATGACACCTTGGGTAAAGGCTGTTCTCCAATTGGAACGCTCAGCATGTTGATGTTTTGAATGTTTTCTGCAAGCCTCGTTGGGCACAGCGCATTGAGGGAAAGTGCCATTGCAAGGAAACTCAGTCCATGGGTCATCCATGGACAGTGCAAGGCAGTGCAAGGGGGAACTGAGCAGGGAGAGCAACCCTCCTCTTGCGCCCGGTGGATATTTGAGAGGATATTTTCTGAGCTCTCTTGGGAGGCACTAGAGGGCGGCCTGGCACCCACGAGCTCCACGCTGGCAACCCCTGGCACAAGCACATCTGATGAGGAGGCAGGCAGCTGCTCTATCTGTGAAGGCCGGCCGCGCTAATAGAGCCTTTGTCTCAGGAATCCATTACGCCTTTTCACTTGCTTCTCTTAAGGAACGGTATTGATTTAATTTCCTGGATGAGCCGAAAAGGCCAATAAAGGAAATGGGTCAATGATGAAAGATGGACTATTGGACTCCATTAAGCAGCAGAGATGGCTGCCCATTTGAATACGTTACAGGGCCTCGGGCTCAGGCAGCCAAGGCAGCTGTCCCAGCGGTGGGTCTGCACCCACGTTTTTGCACCCACCCCTACTTGGGAGTAAAGACTTGGAGCAGGCGCAAGACCAGGATCTTGCCCAATCTCTACACACTCCGCCCCCTCCCTGCCCTCACAATCAAGCTAATGCAATAACTGACTAATAAGGAGCTGCTAGGGTGGCTACCGGTAATTTGTTCCAAGTGATCTTGCAGTGTCGCAAGAAAGAAGGTCCTTTGCCAAGGGTGTCAAAGGATGCGGTGGGTGTAAACCCGAGGCAATAAAATCCTCCCTGGAAATATTCCGACTTTTATTGAATCTCGCTGTTAACGCTCCAAACTTTGGAAGTTTGAGACTTTATATTCCAACTTACAAGGTTGATCAATAAGCAGCAATTGCACAGGGCTTTCCACGGTTCGAAACGTTTTGTGATTTCTCACTTGAACTTCACGCTGACCTTGTAAGGTCAGTATCATTATCATCCTTATATTTTGTATGTCTGGAGGGTCATGTTTGTGGGATGTTCTCCCCAGAGAGCCTCACCTGACACCTTCAGTACATATATTCAGGCGCCAGGCAAAAACATTCCTCTTCTCCCAGGCCTTTAGCTTATTAAACAATCTATGGGATGCAGGTGGGGCTGTGGGTTAAACCACTGAGCCTCTTGGGCTTGCTGATCAGAAGGTCGGCGGTTCGAATCCCCGCGACGGGGTGAGCTCCTGTTGCTCGGTCCCTGCTCCTGCCAACCTAGCAATTCAAAAGCCCATCAAAGTGCAAGTAGATAAATAGGTACCGCTCCAGCGGGAAGGTAAATGGCGTTTCCGTGCGCTGCTCTGGTTCGCCAGAAGCGACTTAGCCCTTCTGGCCACATGACCCGGAAGCTGTATGCCGGCTCCCTCAGCCAGTAAAGCAAGATGAGTGCCACAACCCCAGAGTCATCTACGACTGAACCTAATGGTCAGGGGTCCCTTTACCTTTACGGCCCATTAAAGTGTGTATGTGTGCTATTGTCTGTTGTATTGTGTGTTCTGTGCTGTAAACCGCCCTGTGGTCTCTTGGTGAAGCACAGTATATAGATTTAATAAATAATTATAAAACAATCCTGCTCCCACTTCGTGTCGTTCTAGCCCATGAAGGAGCTCACCACCACTGTGATTGACAGCCCCAGGGAGCAGTGATACGCTGCATGTACTTGCAGAGAGAGGAAAAGGGTAGAGGGGCAGTTCATCTCCCTGGAGACAGAAGCTGCTGGTTCCTGGGGAGACTATTCCATCCCCCACCCCACCACCAGGGGAGAGGTGGGTGCTGCCAATAAGAGACAATGGAAAGATCCACGAAGCTGCCCTCTCCACCAAAACGAAACACAGAACTCAAGACCAGAGTTCTCACACTAATGTAACTCCTATTTCAGGTGGGAAACTGAATGTGATTTTTTTAAAAAAGTTTTAAAGTATTAAAAAATTGTCCTGCCATTACGGTTTGTTATCCCCATATTCCCATTTGCGTGGGCTGTGAGAAACAAGTGTGATCCACCGTTCACATTGAGAAATGCGACTTGATGTTGCTGGTTTGGATTTCCAGACAAAGACCTCCCCAAATATAATTTATTCTTGCATATGTTAGCTCAGCTGTCCTTGTTGTTGTTGTTGTTTAGTCATTTAGTCGTGTCCGACTCTTCGAGACCCCATGGACCAGAGCACGCCAGGCACTCCTGTCTTCCACTGCCTCCCGCAGTTTGGTCAGACTCATGTTGGTCGCTTCGAGAACACTGTCCAACCATCTCGTCCTCTGCCGTCCCCTTCTCCTTGTGCCCTCCATCTTTCCCAACATCAGCGTCTTTTCCAGGGAGTCTTCTCTTCTCATGAGGTGGCCAAAGTCTTGGAGCCTCAGCTTCAGGATCTGTCCTTCCAGTGAGCACTCAGGGCTGATTTCCTTCAGAATGGAGAGGTTTGATCTTCTTGCAGTCCATGGGACTCTCCAGAGTCTCCTCCAGCACCAGAATTCAAAAGCATCCATTCTTCGGCGATCAGCCTTCTTTATGGTCCAGCTCTCACTTCCATACATCACTACTGGGAAAACCATAGCTTTAACCTGGGGTAGGCAACCTAAGGCCCATAGGCCGAATGCGGCCCAATCTCCTTCTCAATCTGGCCCACGGGCAGTCTGGGAATCAGCATGTTTTTACATGAGTAGAATGTGTCCTTTTATTTCAAATGCATCTCTGGGTTATTTGTGGGGCATAGGAATTTGTTCATCCCCCCCCAAAAAAAAATATAGTCCGGCCCACCCCATGGTCTGAGGGACAGTGGACCGGCCCACGGCTGAAAAAGCTTGCTGACCCCTGGCTTTAACTATACGAACCTTTGTCGGCAAGGTGATGTTTTAAAGCGTTAAAAAATTGTCCCGCCAGTGGCATTACGGTTTGTTATCCCCATATTCCCATTTGTGTGGGCTGTGAGAAGCAAGTGTGATCCACCGTTCATATTGAGAAATGCGACTTGAGGTTGCTGGTTTGGATTTCCAGACAAAAACCTCCCCAAATATAATTTATTCCTGCTTATGTTAGCTCAGCTGTCCTTACCAAGCCCTAAGAGGTACCGTAAACAAGTATGATTAACTTTAAGAATTGCCACCTGAGTTTGATTTCCCCCCTCTTCCCTCCCTGTCCCCTTTTCCTTTTGTGTCATGCCTTTTGTAAGGTGGAGACTGCCTTATTTCAACAGCTTGTATGCAAGCAGCTCGGTGAGACCTTTTGGCTGAAGAGTGGGACGTGAATGCTCTAAAACGAAAAGTCGATCGTATTGCAGATCTGGGGTGGCTGAGGCGAGGGGGGTGGCTGAGCCTACCTAGCCAGGTGAGACCCTCCACACTTCAGTTGTGGTGGTGGGGGGGTGTTCTTCCAGATAGGCAGCTCCTAGCCCTTCACAACCCCAGCAAGCCACAAACAAAATTTCTTTATTACATCTAGATCTTGGATTTTCTCCAAGCTGCTCAAGGTGCTGAGCATGCAATTGGTCCCACCCCTCGTTTTCTCCTCACGACATCCCTGCGAGGTAGGCGAGGCTGAGACATGGAGACTGGCCCAAGGTCACCAAGTGAGCTGTGTGGCTGAGCGAGGATTTGAGTCAGAAGATATCTCTGTGAAAGACAGGGGGAGATCTCTGCAGGCAATGCTTAGCTAGATGGAGCGATGGTGGGAAAAGCCAATGCAATTCTGGGCTGCATCCATAGGAGTATAGCATCTAGATCAAGGGAAGTAATAGTACCACTGTATTCCGCTCTGGTCAGACCTCACCTGGAATACTGTGTCCAGTTCTGGGCACCACAGTTTAAGAAGGATACTGACAAGCTGGAACGTGTCCAGAGGAGGGCAACCAAAATGGTCAAAGGCCTGGAAACGATGCCTTATGAGGAACGCCTTAGGGAGCTGGGTATGTTTAGCCTGGAGAAGAGAAGGTTAAGGGGTGATAGGATAGCCATGTTCAAATATATAAAAGGATGTCATATAGAGGAGGGAGAAAAGTTGTTTTCTGCTGCTCCAGAGAAGCGGACACGGAGCAATGGATTCAAACTACAAGAAAGAAGATTCCACCTAAACATTAGAAAGAACTTCCTGACAGTAAGAGCTGTTGGACAGTGGAATTTGCTGCCAAGGAGTGTGATGGAGTCTCCATCTTTGGAGGTCTTTAAGCAGAGGCTTGACAGCCACCTGTCAGGAATGATTTGATGGTGTTTCCTGCTTGGCAGGGGGTTGGACTGGATGGCCCTTGGGGTCTCTTCCAACTCTAGGATTCTGTGATTCTATGACTCTGTACGAGGACCAGATGACCCCTTCCAACTCAACAATTACGTGATTCTAAGGCAGCTTCCTGGCCTCTTCTGCCCACAAGCACTTAGTGCTGGGTTGATTAATCGTCCGCCTTGCAACCAATTAATCGATTCCATTTAAATAGACTCGCAGGTTTCCAAACTTCAGTGCAGAGGTACCTTCCACTCACTGAAGTGGAAGATCATTTACAATTTAATAATGGCAAAGAGTATATTGATTAGCTTGCTGAAAGTATATAATGAAGCCAAGCGTTGTCCCAACAGGTCAGGTTCGGCAATGTGTTTTCCTTTGACCCGCTCTCTTCAGATCCTGGAAAGCAGATTTTAATGGCCCTTGGTACCAAAGTGAAGGAAAGACTAAGGCGATTTTGGGAGACCGTAGAAGGAGGAAGCCTTAAAATTCTGTTACAGGTAGGTAGTCGTGTTGGTCTGCCGTAGTCGAAACAAAATGAAAAATGAAAACATTCCTTCCAGTAGCACCTTAGAGACCAACTAAGTTTGTTCTTGGTATGAGCTTTCGTGTGCATGCGCACTTCTTCAGATACACTGAAACAGAAGTCACCAGACCCTTATATCCACACCTATCAGCCAATCACCCATTCCCACCACCCTTCTGAGTAATACCCCTCCCACCCTCTCACTATATATAAGGGTCTGGTGACTTCCTGACAGTAAGAGCTGTTCGACAGTGGAATTTGCTGCCAAGGAGTGTGATGGAGTCTCCATCTTTGGAGGTCTTTAAGCAGAGGCTTGACAGCCATCTGTCAAGAATGCTTTGATGGTGTTCCTGATTGGCAGGGGGTTGGACTGGATGGCCCTTGGGGTCTCTTCCAACTCTATGATTCTATGATTCTATGGTCTCTAAGGTGCTACTGGAAGGATTTTTTTATTTTTTTATTTTGTTTAAAATCCTGTGTCACCCCATTTGGAGCTGACAGGTTCACGAGTCCACATCAAACCGTGTTGGATTGGTTTCTGCACATGCCTGGAAGGTGCCTTGATAATGTTGGCTCAGTGTTACAAGTTCTGGGCTGAGGAAAAGGGGTAGTATTTGGGGCTGTTCATTTTGGAACACAGTGCACCTGCCCTGTGGAACGCCCTCCCAGCAGATGTCAAGGCAATAAGCAGCTATTTTACTTTTAAAAGACAACTGAAGGCGACCCTGTTTAGGGAAGTTTTTAATGTTTGATGCTGCATTGTTTTTAATATTCGGTTGGAAGCCGCCCAGAGTGGTTGGGGAAACCCAGCGAGATGGGCGTGGTATAAATAATAAATTATTATTATTATTATTATTATTATTGGAGAAAAGGCAAGCGAGAGGTAAAATGAAAGAAGCTTATAAAATTATGCATTGCATAGAGACCCCCCCCCCCCGTCCCGTCATAACACTAGAACCAACGTAGCTGAATGTTGGAAGAGTCAGGACAGATAAAAGAAAGGACTTCTTCATGCAGCAGGTAGTTAAACTGTGGAACTCCCTCCCTCAGGAGGCAGCGATGGCCACCAACCTTCATGGCTTTAGAAGAGGATTAGACAAATTCATAGGCTGTGTGGGTTAGCCTCAAAAGCAAGACAAGCCTTGCTGGCTTGTGGCAGGTCTGTGTTTGTGTGTGCAAATTTAGAAAACATATAAAAAAATTCCTTCCAGTAGCACCTTAGAGACCAACTAAGTTTGTTCTTGGTATGAGCTTTCGTGTGCATGCACACTTCTTCAGATACACTGAAACAGAAGTCACCAGACCCTTATATATAGTCTCTCCATGGTTTTAAGCTTGGTAATGAGTTGCAATTTGATCTATCAAATGCCAACAGTGCCCTTCAGCTCTCTATATTGGACAAACAGGCCAAACCCTACGCCAAAGGATAAATGGACATAAATCTGACATCAGGAATCACAAGACAGAGAAACCAGTAGGAGAGCACTTCAATCTCCCAGGACACTCTATGCAAGATCTCAAAGTAGCTGTCTTATTGCAAAGGAATTTCAGAAATAGACTGGAAAGAGAAGTTGCTGAATTGCAACTCATTACCAAGCTTAAAACCATGGAGAGACCTGACTTAGGATACCTGGGCACCCTCGTTGCTGCTGGAAGCCAGAGACCTGCAAAAGGAGACGGACAGAAAAGGTACAGAAAGGGTTATTGTTCTGGCTGCAACCTGCCTTTCCTTCCCGTGGTCTCTGCGCTTCTCGGCAGTGAGCATTGCCTGAAGGAGCGTGTCAGCTTTGCCAGCTCCTTGCCCCTTCCAGTCATACCAGCTGCTCCTTGTTCTTTTGCTGGCCTGGTCAGGCCTGGGGCAGGAGCAGGAGGACGGGGGGAGCTGCCGTGATTGATGACAGCTTTGGAACTTGCTGACGTGGAGGCTTCAGCACCGAAGGAGCCGTCTGCTGAATGAGCAAGGGGGGGGGGGTCGGGACGCTGGACCGGGCCTCTGGCTCCCTTCAGCACACACAGACTCTTTGCATCCAGGCTATAGAAGCCACATCCACAGCGATGGACTAATGCCCCGGTGTCCATTCCGACCCACCTTTGCCCTACGCAGTGCTGTTTCCGTTCTGCTGCAGCTCAGCTCGGTGTAAAAACTTCGCCGTTTGCAGCGGAATTTTACGTAATTAATTACGCAACCCTTGTGCTGTTTTGCACCTTTCATTTCGACGCGAAGGGAACGCAGTAAAACGGAAGAAGGAACCCCAATTACATATCATTTGAGGACTGAAAACCGCAATAACAGGGCATACCGATTGGTTTTGGTTTTTGTATCATACTGGAAGTCACTTTGAGTTTACATATCTTTAACAATAACCATTTATTTGTACCCCGGTCATCTGACTGGGTTGCCCAATAAAACTCCAGTAAATAATAATTAATAATAATTTCATTCACTTACTGGATTGATTTCCATTCTGGACATGGGGTGAGCAAGCCAACACGGGCAATTTCCATTTCCATTTCCAATTCTTCCAATTAAATATTGCTCTCAAATGCTCTTGAGCTGTAGAAGATGCCCTTGCCGTCGGTGAACTGTATGCCAATCTTCATTCTCATTCAATGGCCCAAACGATTTGGAAATCTACAGGTGGAAATCTACAGCCCCGGTCATCTCTGAGATCCTCAATACGTTTCAAAAGCCTTCTCAAGAAATGTCATATTCACATGATGAGACCATAAATCTTTGAATTTCAGGCACCCTCCTTCTTGATATAGCAAAAGTTATCTGGTGACTTGTCTGTTCCAAAAGTGCACCAAATCATTTGGGCATCACCACATTTCTTGGTATAAATGTACACAATTATACAAGTGCTTGGCAGGGGGTTGGACTGGATGGCCCTTGTGGTCTCTTCCAACTCTATGGTTCTATGATTCTAAGTGGTCTGGAGGGTCTGCAACCTAAAGGGACATGGGTTAGGTTAAACCCCCAGCCCCCCAAAAACCTTCCCTACCGGTTCAAAAATAGATTTAGAAAAATATTCAGTTGCAAAAACTACACACACATGCAAATATATATGGTGATTACAAAGTGGTTTCTCTGAATGCACAGATGGGAAGTAGCACATTCATGGTTTGGGGAGGAGGATACTAGTACTATCATATGGTGCATGCTCTAGTTATCTCCCACTTGGACTACTGCAATGCACTCTACGTGCGGCTACCTTTGAAGGAGACCCGGAAACTGCAATTAATCCAGAATGCGGAAGCTAGACTGGTGACTGGGAGTGGCTGCCGGGACCACATAGCACCGGTCCTGAGAGATCTGCATTGGCTCCTAGTACGTTTCCGAGCACAATTCAAAGCGTTGGTGCTGACCCTGAAAGCCCTAAACGGCCTCAGCCCAGTATACCTGAAGGAGCGTCTTCACCCCCATCGATCAGCCCAGACACTGAGATCCAGTGCCAAGGGCCTTCTGGCGGTTCCCTCACTGCGAGAAGCAAAGCTACAGGGAACCAGGCGGAGGGCCTTCTCGGTGGTGGCGCCCACCCTGTGGAACGCCCTCCCATCAGATGTCAAGGAAATAAGCAGCTATCCTATTTTTAAAAGACATCTGAAGGCAGCCCTGTTTAGGAAAGTTTTTAATATTTAATGCTGTATTGTTTTTAACACTCGATTGGGAGCCACCCAGAGTGGCAGGGGAAACTCAGCCAGATGGGTGTGGTATAAATAAATTATTATTATTATTATTATTATTATTATTATTATTATCCATCAAAATAAGGTATATACAGTCCTGATCATGGCTGGGGTTGGCCCATGCCTTTTCGAATTCCCATATAGATTCACCCACAAACATTCATCTTCATGCTGAGGTTTGGATCCAGTATGCTTTCACTGGACCCAGCTAAGCTTGCCTTGTGTTTTGGGGGACCGTGAGGCTTTCCCAATTAAAACAAGGCATGGAGGCTCTCTTTCCTCCTCAGGATCCTCGGACGGCACAATGGACAAGTGTCACGGGCTTCGTACTGCCAGGAAGTTGCACAGTCACCAAAGTGATCAGAAGTGGCATGTCAAGCAATGCAAGAAGGCCCACCTGGGCACTGCTTTGAAAGCCAGCCCTTTTGAGGGAGCTTCCCATGCCACAGGAATTGTCCTGGAAAAAGGTGGCGTAAAGGCTAAGCAGCCAAATTCTGCCCTGAGGAAGTGTGTCCGAGTCCAGCTTATCAAGAATGGCAAAACAAACAAAAACAAAACAAAACAGCATTTGTTCCTAATGATGGTTGTTTGAACTGCATTGAGGAGAATGATGAAGTTCTGGTTGCTGGCTTTGGTCAGAAAGGTCACACTGTTGGTGACATTCCAGGAGATCGTTTCAAGGCTGTCAAAGTAGCAAATGTTTCTCTGTGAGCCAGTGTGGTGTAATGGTTAAGAGTGGTGGACTTGTAATCTGGTGAACTGGGTTTGCGTCTCCGCTCCTCCCCATGCAGCTGCTGGGTGACCTTGGGCTAGTCCCACTTCTCTGAAGTCTCTCAGCCCCACTCACCTCACAGAGTGTTTGTTGTGGGGGAGGAAGGGAAAGGAGATTGTGAGCCGCTTGGAGACTCCTTCGGGTAGTGAGAAAGCGGGATATCAAATCCAAATTCATCTTCTTCGTCTTCTTCTGTTAGCCTTGTACAAAGGCAAAAAGGAGAGATCATCTGTTATCAAGATGATCAATAAAGTTTTCTTCTAAGAGGGAAAAAAAGGCATGTAGCTCGTTTTTATTCACCAAAAATCAGGACATCTTTAGGCTCCAGGTGTTCCCAGAAAAAGGAAGCAATGGTCTCTGCTTCATGCCAGTCTAGTTCTAGCAACGGTTGAGTTGTGATTACGAGTGCTTTAAGTAGGACCTTCTAGGGCCTCTATGATTTTCTCTGTCAACACCAGGACTTACCGGTATTAAAGAAACTTATTAAAGAAATTTCAGGGAAATGGCTGCATTAGCCTGTCGCAGCAAAATCAGCGGAGACTCCTGCGGCCCTTTAAAGACCAACCATTTTTACGAAGTTTTCATAGGCTGGAGATGGATCTCCATTGAGAGTCAATGCATAATGCTGTTTGGGTGTCAGTGAAATGCCATGTGATTTCAGAGGTGTCTCCTGGTATCTCTTGCAATGCTGCAAAGGTTTCTGGGGTGCAGTAAAATATCTTGTGCTGACCCTGGGAAACGGGCAGCCAGTGGGATGCGGGGCTATGTCAGCACAGCAGGAGAGCAGGGAGTTAACTGCTGCCAAAGGGGTTTCTTTGCAAAAAAAAGAAAAGAAAAAGGAACGAGCTTAATGCTTCAGGAAAGCGCAGGAATTGCTGTCCCAGCTCCCGCTGTCCAATATCCTGTCTCTGAGAGTAGCCAGGACTAGCTACGGAGGAAGGTGTATAAAAAGAGTGCTTGTAATGGACACTTATCCAATATAACCTGCCAGTGGAGAGGAAGCCCTTTCCCAACCCCGGATAGTTCCTGGCTGGCTCATATCCTAAAGCACAAGAAAAAAAGGATTCCGCTATTAATGCATCTCTGCAAACATCACAGAGGGTTGGTCATTAGCAGAATCGGTCCAGAGCACACAGGGCAGGCAGGCTGGCTTGCTACCCTGAGGGCTGCCCTAGGTCTCTGAAACCGCTTCTGTTCTGGAGTGCATTTGCGATTCCATCCTGCAAAGACTAGCGCCGAATTGCTGCAGCAAAAGTGCAATAGCGCAGGCAGCGGTTTTGATATGGAGGCGACGGTGGAAGGGAATCCGTTTGCGTCAACAGCACGAAATATTGTGGGAATGGGGAGGGAGAGCTCCCTGGCTGGCAGGGCTGTGGGTGGCAGACCCAGCTTTGTTGTGCAGCAAGGCATGGTAGTTAGTGTGCCAGACGAGGCCCCGGGAGGCCAGGGTTCGAATCCCCACTCAGCCATAAAACTCTCACTGGGTGACCTTGGACCAGCCTCTGCCTCTCTTAGCCTAACCTGTTGGGAAGTGATTAAATGAAGGCTGGGAGAGCCATTTACACCACCTTGAGCTCCTAGGAGAAAAGCATGGGATATACCGGTAAATGCAATCTATATATATAAAAATGTTCCCATTGCGTGTTTGTCCGAAACACCCTTGCTGCGTAACCGCTGGACCAAATCGCATCAAATTAGGACACAGCATTTCCATTACCATGGCAAAACAATCTGGCATAATAAAAATTCAGAAAAACTACACTTGTCATACCTAAAATAAAGTTTAAACGCAAAAAAACTGTCGCAGCTATTAGATGTCAGCAACAAAACATCGCCCTCTAGCAACGGCTATACTGGTACTACAGCTACAAAAGCAAAAAACGGGTGCAGCTATTACACATCACAGCAAAACCTCAGAGCTCCGTCGGCCATTTGCAAGCTCACAAACCGGTAATTAAAAGGGGGGGCCGAGAAGAGGGTAATAGAAAAGAGGGGGGCCGAGAAGAGGGTAATTGAAAACGGGGGTAGGGACAGCGAAGGGGCAGACGGAAGTTGAACAGGGGAAGTTGAACTTCTAGGCCGGCACTGTCACCACAGCCCGGGTCGTCACCGTTAACGCCATCAAATGCAGGCCCAGCCCAACCGCCGCCCAGGCCCCTTAGCCACCCCGCCACCATGAAAGGCAGGCCCCAGCCCTTCTCCACAGCTGCTCACGACGACGCCGTCAGAGCCAGCCTGGGCCGCCCGCTGCCCACTTCCCCACCACAGCTGCCATGAAAGGCAGGCCGGACACCATCCCCAGAGCCGCTGCTGGCCCTCTCCTCTCCTACCACCACCCACAGACGCAGTCATCAACACCACAGCATTCACACACATAGCCACAGCAAGGCATGGTCGGGTCAGCTAGTAAATGAGTAAATAACTCCAATCAAGCTGAATGTTGGAAGATTCGGGATGGATAAAAGAAAGTCCTTCATGCAGTGCATAGTTTTTAATGTTGGATGTTTTATATGTGTTGGAAGCTGCCCAGAGTAGCTGGGGCAATCCAGCCAGATGGGCAGGGTATAGTATTATTACTATTATTATTATTATTATTATTATTATTATTATTATTATATTCAGGACAGGGAAAAGGAAAGATATTAAGCTTGCTAATTCTGCACACTTCATCTGCCATTTGTAGGTACTACATTTCCTCGCTATCTTTGGGCATATAAAATTCTCGCAGCAGTGGTTGCATACAGAAATAAATTTGTTTGTTTACTTGATACCTCTGATCTTCTAGGACAGGGATGTCCAACTGGTCAATTGCGATCAACTGGTCGATCCCTGGGAGGTTTTGGTCAATCACAGCCCTGCCCCCTCGCCCCGTCCTCCATTTGCGCATGATCTCTCAGAGACTGTGAGAAGAAAGTCAAAAGCCTTGGGACCGCCATTGAAGCCACCGAACGGTGCTGCCATTTCAGTGCACCAGGGAGCTCTTGGCAGGGAAGATGGAAGGGACGTCTCCAAGGGAGCTGCTTCTTCACCCCTTTGGCACAGCTTCTTCTTCTGCCGACTGCGAGCTCTTGCTGGTTCTCCCCAGGAAGATGCATCCACTGTTCGGCAGTGGAACAGACTCCCACAAGAGGTGGTGGACTCTCCTTCCCTGGAGGTGTTGAAGCAGAGGTTGGATAGCCATCGTCATGGATGCTTCAGCCGAGATTCCTGCATTGCAGGGGGTTGGACTAGATGACCCACGGGATCCCTTCCAGCTGTAAGCTTCTATGATTCCTTCCTCAGATCAGAGGAAAGGCTCTCAGACACAGCCTTTGATCCTCACAGAATCCACAAACCCCCTGAAATATACTCGGAGTCGAGTGTGGATTTCATGCTCTTTATTCAGCTCATAGTAGCGAGGAATGAAAGGTCCGCTTTATATACATTATTTACACAATGGGCCCCACGTGATTGGCTAATTCCAGGATACTCCTGTAGGCCAATCAGGTTGCGGATTCATTTTCACCTGGAGCTGGATTGGGTGGCTCCTGCAGACCAATCAACTGCTGCATTCTGGATCCTATTCAACTCAGTACATAACACCCCCAATCCGCACAGTTAATGCAGCCTGCTCGCCAATCTGGCGCTGCTTTTTCTGTTTCGTATTTTAAAAAATGCGTCGCTGTCCACTGCAGCAACCCCCAAATCCCTGTTTAGGTAAAGGTAAAGGGACCCCTGACCATTAGGTCCAGTCGTGACCAACTCTGGGGTTGCGGCGCTCATCTCGCTTTATTGGCCGAGAGCCGGCGTACAGCTTCCGGGTCATGTGGCCAGCATGACTAAGTCGCTTCTGGCAAACCAGAGCAGCACACGGAAACGCCGTTTACCTTCCCGCCAGAGCGGTACCTATTTATCTACTTGCACTTTGATGTGCTTTCGAACTGCTAGGTTGGCAGGAGCTGGGATCAAGCAACGGGAGCTCACCCCATCGCGGGGATTCAAACCGCTGACCTTCTGATTGGCAAGCCCTAGGCTCTGTGGTTTAAAAAGGTGCAAATGGTCTGTTTCAAGGGGACTTGACAGTGCTTCCAAACAGGGCTGAGGGAGGGGGTTGGTCTAGATCAGTGGTTCCCAACCTTTTTTTGGCCTTGCCCCACCTAAGCACCTCTAAAATCCTGATGCCACCCCGTGACATATAATTATTATTATTCAAAAAGTGAGCTCCTATTCACGTGGAGTAAGCCTAAAAGGCCACTCACTGTTAATAACTCATTCTCTAATTGCCCCCCTTAAAAATCAAATTGGCGTGCGCCCCACTTTGGGAACCATGGTCTAGGTCAGTGGTAGCTAACCTTGGCACTCCAGATGTTTTGGAACTACAACTCCCATCATCCCTTGCTAACAGGACCAGTGGTCAGGGATGATGGGAGTTGTAGTCCCAAAACATCTGGAGTGCCAAGGTTAGCCACCACTGGTCTAGGTGGTCCTTTGGGCCCCTTCCAACTCTACAATTCCGTGATCCGGTGTGGCTGGCAGGAGGATAGTGGGTTAATAACAATGTTATTATTGTTCTTTTGGTAAGGCTGCCTTCCCCTGGGACCAGAGAGCATGCCACCCGCTCTCTCCAGCCCCAGGCAGCGAAGCCTGAAGCCTGCTAGGCATGAACAACGCTCTCTGTAAACTATTCAATTACCTCCGTCTAATTATGCCAAGGAAGGGGGACCCAATTCTTCACCGACGTGGGAGAGGCAGGATGCTTCTCAGCCGAACAAGTCACCCGCGAAAAGCCCCACTCAGCTACTAACTAAGACAATCCCTCTTACGGCTTTAATATGGGAGTTCTGAAACGCATCAGCTGAGATGGGCACCTCCCCTGCCCACATCCTGGAGTTCGGCACGTGGATTTTGATTCCGAGAAGGCCGTCAGTGAGTCTAGGAAGGTTGCTGCAGGAATGGCTGGGTGAGAGGGATATTTCACAAAGCCATCAGAAAGATCTGGAGGAGTATTCCTATTGGGTGGATGTTGAAAGCAGAGTACAATCCGGACTGCGCTGAACTCTGGCTCATCTCTACTGACCGGCAACAAGTTGAAGAGAATATTAGGGGCAGGGGCAGGTTGAGGTTTGATGAAGCCCTAAGCTACTGAAGGTAATGGGGCCCTTTATATGTCCAGTTGTCTTTTGTCAACAACAAATTGTCGCTGTTTTTTCTGTTTAATATATGCTATATGGTAATTTATGGATATATATATATATATATATATATATATATATATATATATATATATATATATATATATATGTTCCCATTGCGTGCGTGGCAGACACCACCTTGCTCCATAACCGTTGGACCAAATCTCATCAAATTAGGACACAGCGTACCATGACCATCAAGGAAGGATCTGGCATAATAAAAATTCAAAAAAACCACACCTGACATACCTAAAATAAAGAAAAAACGCAAAAAACAATTGGCGCACACATTAGACGTCACCAGCAAAACAGCGCCCTCTAGCGACGGCTATACTGGTACTACAGCTACAAAAGCAAAAAACTGGCGCAGCTATTAGACATCACCAGAAAAACCTCAGAGCTCCGTTGGCCATTTGGAAACTCACAAACCAGTAATCGAAAAGGGGGGCAAGAAGAGGGTAATTGAAAACGGGGGTGGGGACAGAGAAGGGGCAGACGGAAGTTTAAGTTCAAAACCTCCGAGCTCCATCGGACATTTACAAGCTCGCAAACCGGTAATTGAAAAGGGGGGCCAAGAAGAGGGTAATAGAAAAGGGGGGGCTGAGAAGAGGGTAATTGAAAACGGGGGTGGGGACAGAGAAGGGGCAGACGGAAGTTGAACAGGGGAACACCACAGCATTCACACAAATAGCCACAGCAAGGCGTGGCCGGGTCAGCTAGTAGGTATCTAAAAGGGGACGTGGGTGGGGCTGTGGTCTAAACCACTGAGCCTAGGGCTTGCTGATCAGAAGGTCGGCGGTTTGAATCCCTGCAACGGGGTGAGCTCCTGTTGCTCAGTCCCAGCTCCTGCCAACCTAGCAGTTCGAAAGCACGTCAAAGTGCAAGTAGATAAATACTGCTCCAGCAAGAAGGTAAATGGCGTTTCCGTGCGCTGCTCTGGTTTCACCAGAAGCAGCTTATTCATGCTGGCCATATGAACTGGAAAAATGGTCTGCGGACAAACGCTGGCTCCCTTGGCCAGTAAAACGAGATGAGCGCCGCAACCCCAGTTATCTTATATTTTGGAAATGTACATCCAGGTTTTTTTCCTTTAAATTTTGGGGGGGCCCCAAGAGAGTGGGGTCTTAAACTAACTTCTTTAGCACTGATGAGTACTTATTACTACTTTATTTTATTTCATCACATGGATACACCGCTTGATCGTTAGAAAGAAAAACTCACGGAGAACACAATGGTGAAATATTTGCGCAAACAGTTCAAAGCAACTTTTTAAAACATTTTTTTTTAAACGAAATCAGCAATAAACTAAAGACAGGTCAAAATGTACACCGATATTCTAAATGTCCGAGTAGGCTTCGCAAGGCATCTTCTGAGCCGAAACCAAGGGAGGCCTGGCTGGCCGAATCGGCCCAAGGAATGATGCCAGGCAGGCAGCTGGGAAGGAGGAAGGTGAGCGCAAGGCGGGCGAGGAGGGGCAGGTGAACGCTCCTGTTTCTTTCCGCCGGTGCGAATGATACAGCGATTAGGCCAGGAGGGGCTGCTGCCCACTGCACTTTGCTGAATTAGCAAGAGTGTTTGAAAGAGATAAAACGGGATGGCTTACCGCATCACGCCAGCTGTGCTAATCCCACTACAGCTGTGAAATGAATCGCCGGCGACCTTCTTCACTCTCCTAAACTGCCTTTTAAAAAAGCATAATTTGAGACTGAGGATGCTAGAAGCCAGGAGACTGGCTCAAGTTTGGCGCCGGCGGCGGCAGCAAGTGCTCAGGAACATAGGAATGTAAGCAAAGGCTTCTGGATCAGGCCAATGGCCCACCTAGTCCAGCACCTTGTCCTCACAGTGACTGGACACATGCCTCTGGGAAACCAAGCACAAGAGCAACTCTCTCCTCCTGTGGCTTCCAGCAGCAGTGAGTTCCATAGTTTGCCTATGTACAGACCTCAACTTACGAGCGATTCGACTTACGTGTTTTTTGACTTACAAATGACTTCCGGGAGAAACAAAATGGCCGCCGCAACCGAATTTTTCGACTTACGAATGGAAGTCGCGGCTGCTTTAATAGGATTTTTTCGACTTACGAATTTTTGACTTACGAATTTTCGACTTATGAATGTTTTCGACTTACGAAAATTGCGTCGGAACGCATTATCGTCGTAAGTCAAGGTCCCACTGTACTTTTAAAAATCTGTCCTGAAACATAAAACATTCTGGTTCATTGCATGTCCACGAGATCTAGCATTATGGGAAAGAAAAACTTTTCTCTATCCACTTTTTCCATGCTGGGCATAATTTTATAAACTTCTATCATGTCACCTCTTACTCGTCTTTTCTCGAAACCAAGAAGACAGGGAGAAAAAAAGTTATTTTGAACTGAGAAATGAACTGCGAGGAAATTGTTAAGCAGCCTCTACACTTAGGCAGGAAGAACCAGATGTACCTGTAGAATAGAACAGAACAGAACAGAACAGAACAGAATAGAATATATTTTATTGTCATTGTCCCCTTCGGGGACAACGAAATTACTCAGCTGCTCCATCCACCCAGATAGGGCACCCCATGCAAAAACAAAACAACTACAAAAACACTGATTAAAACCATACAGCATGACACAGCATAACAGGTAAGATTAGATGACTTTCAAAGTCCAGGCTTCCCATTCAAGGCCGCGATTGCTCTGGAGAAGAAGCTGTTCCTAAGAGGGCTTGTTCTTGTTGTCATCGTCCTGTATCTCCGTCCCGATGGCAAGAGCTCGAAGAGACGGTGACCAGGATGCGATGGATCTTTTACTATGTCCAGTGCCTTTCTGTGGCACCTCATGGCATAAATCTGCTCTAAGGTGGAGAGCGAGCAGCCAACAATGCTCTCTGCTGCCTTAACAACTCTGCACAACCCCATCCTGTCCTGAGTAGTACAGCTTCTGTACAGCTTCCTGTGAAAAGGATCTGGGGGTCTTGGTAGACCACAAGCTGAACACTAGTCAACAGTGTGGGGCAGCAGCAAAAGAAAAGCTAATGCAGTTCTAGGCTGCATCAGCAGGAGTCTAGTGTCCAGATCAAGGGAAGTCATAGCCCCACTCTATTCTGCCTTGGTCAGACCAGACTTGGAATACTGTGTCCAGTTCTGGGCACCACAGTTCAAGAAGGACACTGACAAGCTGGAACATGTGCAGAGGAGGGAGACCAAGATGATCAAGGGTCTGGAAGCCAAGCCTGATGAGGAATGGTTGAAAGAGCTGGGGATGCTTAGCCTGGAAAGGGGGAGACTGAGAGGAGATATCATAGCCATCTTCAAATATCTGAAGGGTTGTTGTATGGAAGATGGAGCAAGCTTGTTTTCTGCTGCTCTGGAGGGTAGGATCTAAACCAGGGGTCCCCAAACTAAGGCCCAGGGGCCAGATGCGGCCCAATCGCCTTCTCAATCCAGCCCGCGGACGGTCCGGGAATCAGCTTGTTTTTACATGAGTAGAATGTGTCCTTTTATTTAAAATGCATCTCTGGGTTATTTGGGGGTCATAAGAATTTGTTCATATTTTTTTTTCAAAATATAGTTTGGCCCCCCACAAGGTCTGAGGGACAGTGGACCAGCCCCCTGCTGAAAAAGTTTGCTGACCCCTGATCTAAATCAATGGCTTCAAGTTGCAAGAAAGGAGATTTTGACCAAACATCAGGAAGAACTTTCTGACAGTAAGAGCTGTTCGACAGGGGAACTAAATCCCTCAGAAGGTTGGGTGACCACCTGTCATTTCTGATCTAGATGATGAGATTCCTGCATTGCATAGGATTGGACTGGAATGGCCCTTGTTGGTCTCTTCCAACTCTGCAATTCTACGAGTTTTGGGCACCACAGTTCAAGAAGGATACTGACAAGCTGGACCGTGTCCAGAGGAGGGCAACCAAAATGGTCAAAGGCCTGGAAACGATGCCTTATGAGGAACGGTTTAGGGAGCTGGGTATGTTTAGCCTGGAGAAGAGAAGGTTAAGGGGTGATATGATAGCTATGTTCAAATATATAAAAGGATGTCATATAGAGGAGGGAGAAAGGTTGTTTTCTGCTGCTCCAGAGAAGCGGACACGGAGCAATGGATTCAAACTACAAGAAAGAAGATTCCACCTAAACATTAGGAAGAATTTCTTGACAGTAAGAGCTGTTGGACAGTGGAATTTGCTGCCAAGGAGTGTGGTGGAGTCTCCTTCTTTGGAGGTCTTTAAGCAGAGGCTTGACAGCCACCTGTCAAGAATGCTTTGATGGTGTTTCCTGCTTGGCAGGGGGTTGGACTGCATGGCCCTTGGGGTCTCTTCCAACTCTAGGATTCTATGATCTCCCACTCCAGGATATTCCAGGCTGCTCTGGTCTGGCTGGGTCAGAGAAAGGAATCGTGGCACACTTCCTCATAATCTGTGCTTTGAGCTTCCCAGTCTAATTAAATTTTGTCCACGAGGAGCGTGGACTGTGCTCACACACACAGTGTTCATGTTGCCCTTTTGCAAGACTTTGCATTTATTCCCCCTGGCTGCCTGCGCTTCCCTCGCCCCCTTTCCGAGACACCCTGAGCCCCCCTAGGAGAGATGCTTCCTGTCTCCCTTTTCTGCCCTAGGTGTCACTAGAACCTCGGAAGCAACATCCAAGAGCAGCACCAGCCGCCCCGGGAGCCTATCGCATTCTCCCCATTATCAATTTCAAAGATGTCTCTATTAACAGGACAATGGGAGAATAAGCACTTTCCTTTATTCATTTACCCACTGTCTGATAATATCATATTGATGATAATTTTCCTTTAATGGACCATTTGCAGTAATTATGATGCAGCGGGTGAGTAATTGTATCTGACGCCTGATGTCTGAGACGTAACTCTGGGCAAACTTAATCCCTTGGATTCTCAGAGAAGAGGAAGAGGGGTGGAAGACGGGGGTGGGGGTGGGGAGAAAGAGAGTTCATTCGTCAACTCAGATTCATACCAGTGCTGCCCCATCACTGACTTGGCCTTGCTTCCCATCTATCCTTCCTTGGATTTCTCTTCTCCTTGGAGTCCCCCCTTGCACATTTCCTAAAATGACTTTTAAGACTGCTCTACTTAGGCGGTTCGAATCCCCGTGATGGGGTGAGCTCCCGTTGCTCGGTCCCTGGTCCTGCCCACCTAGCAGTTCGAAAGCACGTCAAAGTGCAAGTAGATAAATAGATACCGCTCTGGCGGGAAGGTAAACGGCGTTTCCATGCACTGCTCTGGTTCGCCAGAAGTTGCTTAGTCATGCTGGCCATATGACCCGGAAGCTGTATGCCGGCTCCCTCAGCCACTAAAGCGAGATGAGCGCCACAACCCCAGAGTCGGTCACGACTGGACCTAATGGTCAGGGGTCCCTTTACCTTTTATCCTGAAGTTGAGGTGGTATCTTCTTTTTTGTAATGCAGGTCCATTGGTTCGTGTCCTACCTTCCGGAACAGGAGAAAACAAGCTTGCTCCATCTTGGAGGCGGGGCGTGTGGCTCTCATCCTGCCATTTTAAGAGAACAAGGGAGGCATTCATGGTGGATCCTGGCACCTCTTTTTGTAGAAATACAGCACTGAAAAGAAGGACTTATTCACACTTATTTCACTCCACTCTTTCTAGGCATAGGCCTGCCCTTAAAGATGCCGTGTCTGAGTGGTTCCCCCACCCCCCTGAGCTTTCCCCACAAAAAACTGTTCTTTAGTGTTCAATTGGAGCAAATGTCAATTCGGGTTTTCCATGGATTGGCCTTTGCTCCAATTGAGGTTTAAAGAGCGGGGTTTTGTGGGGAACGCTCCTGAGCAAAAAAGGGGGGTGCTCAGATACAGAGCTTAAAAGCATAGACTGTGGCTGGAAAGAGCAGAGGAAAGTTAGGTGTGGATAAGCCCTGTATACCTGAAGGAGCGTCTTAAAAAATCCCCATTCATTTTGCTGCTTTTTTAAAAAGTCACTCTCGTGAATGTGGAGACCCATCTAGTCCAACATCTTCTTCTCACTGTGACAGTTTCGCTTTCACTAATTCTCCTTTTCCCCGTCTTCGGTTCAGTTCTCCACTTTTTCACGCCAGTGATTTATTTATTTTTTAAAAGCGCGGATGAAAACTGACCAGCGTTTTAGTGCAAAGTTCCCCTAACACACACACACAAATTTCCGTATGCAATTTTCCCCTAATGCAGACAGTTTCGAAAAGCCAATTCCCCCCAAATGATGCATTCTGTCAAACTCACCAATGGATGTATTTTATGCAGTATTTGCATTTTTCGCACACATTACTGGGCCAGAATTCTGCATTGCAAAATTCAGAGATGTGCAGCTATTGGCGTTTTCGTTAGTGTATTGTTTCAGAAAGTACAAAAGAGATAGGCCCACCTTCGAATTTGATCATGATTCGCAGCTTGGAAGTTTAGACAGCCAATCACGTTGGGAGTGGGAGTGGCCCAGGCCTTCAGAAATGTATATACCGGTAAGCAGTTGCTTTGCCCCTGTTTCTCAGTTATGTAGTTCAATAAAGGTTCTTGCTGTTACCACAGTGTCTTGCCTCGTGGGAACCCACCTACACTTCAATCCGTTTCACTACAAGGGTTCTCTGGGCGACATACAAAAAGTTAAAAAAAAAAAAAACTCTTTAAAGATCATAGTTACAATAAGAAAAGTCAAGAAGCAGCAAATAACCCATCTATAAAATCACATGTCTATTGGATCTTAAGTCCAACACCTTAACCACTCGGCCATTCTGGTAATTATTAAAATTAATTATTAAAATAAATTAATAAAAAAAATTACCAAAATGGCCGAGTGGTTAAGGCGTTGGACTTAAGAACCAATAGACATATGTCTATAAAATCACAGGCAGAGATAAAGGTTGCAGCAGGGAAGTGATGATGAAAACAACAGCAGAGGGCCAAATATTGGCATGAGAGGCAGAACGTGCATGCAAAAATTACATGCCCTTCTGTACTCCATGGAGGCGCAGATTAATTCTGTGTCCAGGGCGGCTGTCTACCAGCTCCATCTGGTACGCAGGCTGAGACCCTCCCTGCCCACAGACTGTCTCACCAGAGTGGTGCATGCTCTGGTTATCTCCCGCTTTGACTACTGCAATGCGTTCTACGTGGGGCTACCTTTGAAGGTGACCCGGAAACTGCAATTAATCCAGAATGCGGCGGCTAGACTGGTGACTGGGAGTGGCCGCTGGGACCACGTAACACCGGTCCTGAGAGATCTACATTGGCTCCCAGTACGTTTCCGAGCACAATTCAAAGTGTTGGTGCTGACCTTTAAAGCCCTAAATGGCCTCGGTCCTGTATACCTGAAGGAGTGTCTCCACCCCCATCGTTCAGCCCGGACACTGAGATCCAGCGCCGAGGGCCTTCTGGCGGTTCCCTCACTGTGAGAAACCAAGCTACAGGGAACCAGACAGAGGGCCTTCTCGGTAGTGGCGCCCGCCCTGTGGAATGCCCTCCCAGCAGAGGTTAAAGAGATAAACAACTATCCTATTTTTAAAAGACATCTGAAGGCAGCCCTGTTTAGGGAAGTTTTTAATATTTAATGCTGTATTGTTTTAACATTTGACTGGAAACCGCCCAGAGTGGCTGAGGAAACTCGGCCAGATGGGTGGGGTAAAAATAATAAATTATTATTATTATTATTATTATTATTATTATTATTATTATTACTCCTGCAACTGCCTGCCCAAATGCTGCAGCTGCCGAGTGTGTTTGAATTTCAGCTGTTCTGGAAGTGGAACTGGAGTCTCTGTGACAGGAAACATCGGTAAATGGGTCGATTCCGAGACAGAGAGATCAGCATAGGCAGTTGAATGTCCACCAACTGGGGAAAAGAGCCACCTGCAATTGGGGGGCTTTCGTGTGAGAAGGCGGGTGCTACAAGGAGAGTCCCATGGCCAGCCTGGGTGGGGGGAGTCTGTCCGGGGTTTGAGGATATTTCACCGGATGGAGGGTCCAGGTTCAGTATTACTCTGAAGACAAGTCATGGGCAAAGTAGAGGAAGGGGGTCTCGCCTGCTTTATCTCATGCTTGTGGGCATCACTCCAGAGACATCTTCGGTCGCCTCTAGACCAGCAGTATTTTCATCATCATCATTCTTTTATTCGACCATCAGTCAGAAGAATACATTTGTACAGAATTAAAAGCATCTGAGAGAACTTTGAAAAAAGGAAACACAATCCACAATAGAATGGAACTAAACAAATAGCCCCATATCGATACAATCAATTAAAATCTTGTGATGCTTAGAAGCTAAAAAAAGAAATTTAGCCACCAGGGAGGCTGTATTTCTAGTAATATTATTCAGTAAATATAAAACCCGTCTTTCTCTGGGTAGAAAGCTAGATTGACGTAAAAGTGGAGTTATAAGATTTTGCCTAAGATTTTGCATAGAGAGGACAAGACAGAAGGATATGTTCGGTAGACTCAACCACGCCCATAGTACAGTGACAGGTTCTCTGGGCGTATGGAACTCCCTTGTACCTTCCCCACAATACCGCGGAATCAAGGGCGTTTATTCTAGCCGCTGTAAGAAGTCTACGGTATCCCACATAGTGGATTTCCGCAAGATAGGGGGCTGGTGTCATTTGATATATCTGGTCCCCTAGGAACATCCCTGGTTTCACTTGAGCTATGTCCTCTGGCCAGAAGTATTTTGCATGAGAGATTCAAGTGCTTACGGGGGTATTTAGGCAATTAAAGAGGATTAAAGCACTGTATCACCCTGGTGCACTTAAAAAAAAAAATAGACTTTTGGGGGGGAGGGGTTAGGAATTGCTTGATAAACACACTGAAAATTGTGGGAGGAACGAAGACTTAACAGGAAGTTGTACAACCACCACTCAAACAAACCAGGATGGATCCAGGGTGAGTGTCGTACAACCGCCCCCAAAAATAATCAGAATGGAGTAGGATCTGTGGGAATGTTGTAGATACTAGGAGAGGATATATTGATTTAATAGTATCTTTCCTCGCTCACGCTAGTGATTCAGCAACAGCGTGCCATTCCCCAATATATAGCAGGAAGCTAGTTGGTAGATTCATTTGGATCTCTTTACTTATATTTGGTTTGGTTCCTGGTAAGTCCCCTTTTATCCCTCCTAAAAAGGGACATGCTGTGGGTTAAACCACAGAGCCTAGGGCTTGCCGATCAGAAGGTCGGCGGTTCGAATCCCTGCGACGGGGTGAGCTCCCGTTGCTCGGTCCCTGCTCCTGCCAACCTAGCAGTTCGAAAGCACGTCAAAGTGCAAGTAGATAAGTAGGTACCGCTCCAGCGAGAAGGTAAACGACGTTTCCGTGCGCTGCTCTGGTTCGCCAGAAGCGGCTTTGTCATGCTGGCACATGACACGGAAGCTGTAGGCCGGCTCCCTCGGCCAATAAAGCAAGATGAGCACCGCAACCCCAGAGTCGGACACGACTGGACCTAATGGTCAGGGGTCCTTTTACCTTTAAAGAGAATAAAGACACAAGAAGCTTCCTTTAAAAGTAATAAGACGTTTACTCGCATTCGGTTCACAATTGGATCCTTGAAGGCAGACAGAAGAGGGTTTGAGTTCGTTCATCCCATATGGGAATGAGCCCATGTCCTGGTGGCTGAGAGCCAGCAGAAAGCGAAATACGCCAGTATCAAGAGAGCATGGCATCAAGAGGAAGAAGAGTCATAAGCATAGCTGTCAACCCTCCCTTTTTTGTGGGAAACTCCCTTATTCCAATGCCGTTTCCTGCTGCTATCCCGGATTGTTGATATCCCTTAAATTTCCCGGATTGCAAAGGAAGCAGCTCCTCTCCCTCCCTGCCGGCCAGGGAGGCTCCTCAGCTGCGTTGCTCGGCTGCCAATAAGGAGTCTGAGACCGACTGGGGGCGGAGCTGGCATGCCTTGTGCAGCCAGACCCTCATGCCCAACCAGACAGTCTGCCTGCCATCTACGGGTTTGCTCTTTCGCTCTCCCGTTCCCACGCAGCCCCTGGAGCTCAGGGTGGCAAGGCTACTTGGTGCCATTGCACCGCCCTCGCTGCATCCCTGAGCCCAGGCGGTGGCCGCCGCACCCTGCCATGCCCTGCGGCTCCCCTGTTTCCCGAGCGCCATCTGCCTGTTTGAGAAGGGGCCCCGAGCTCACTCTGCTTCCCCTCCTCGTGTCACTGTGGACAGGCTTACTTTGGAGTAACACCCACCAGACTCGGGGGCTTGCTTGCCCTCTGAGCAAAACACATGGAGGCTTAGCTTGCTTGCAGGTAAATTTGTTCAGCCTTAGCGTGTAGCCTGGTGTAAATTAATTTGTAGTCTGGGGAAATTACTGCAGCGTGGACTGTCCCCGAGAACTGTAGACTGTCCCCGGGACAGGTGAGGCTGCTGATTCCTTATTTTCAAATCCGAAAATTGACAGCTATGGTAAAAAGAGAAAAATGGCTGTGTGACCATTACCTCTTATGGGGTCTCCCAGGGTCACACCCACCTACCTGGTCACACGCAGGGGGAGGAAGCTCCAGACCAGGTGTGACAGGAAGTCCTCCTGGAACTGGAGTAACACCCCCCTGTGTGTCCACTCTGGGCAAACAGGAAGTGTTGTACTGCTTATGTTACATCCCACCGGATCCAGAGGAGGAGAGGGGGCTCTTGTGCTTGCAGGCTTCCCACATGCATCTGGTTGGCCCCTGTGAGAACAGGAGGCTAGATGGGCCGTTGCCCTGATCCAGCAGGCCATTCTAATGTTCTTATGTTGTATAATCCCCCTGAAAACAACAGCTCAGAAAAGACACTCAGTAAAGATCAGTTCCAGATCTAACCTCTGCACACACAAACCAGGATGAAAGTGTAATAAACAGAAAGTCGGGAGGAGCCATTGTTGACCTCTTTGGAGGGAGGCTGCTAGACCAGATGGACCTTTGGTCTGAAGATCCAGCAGCAACTTCCTCGCCGTACCTGCATTGCTCTTCCTAAGAGAAAGCGTTTCATTGAGGCCCCGAGGCGCAAGGCAGAGAAGTGGCCCAGTCTCCTCCCTCCCTTGGCCCACTCCTTCCCTGGGCCGCTTTCCAAAGCGCCCTCCTTGCTCGGCTGCCCCGTCTCCCCTTCTCCATCCGCCGTCCCTCTCCGTTTACGCAGAGCCTCTTAATGAGAATGAAGCGGCTAATTTGATCAGGCTGCCTCTCTTTATAACCCCAGCCCTTGGCTACGACAAGCCGATAGCACTGTGCTAGTTCTACTGATTATTTTAATCTCATCATATGTCTTTTCTGGTCAATAAACTCCCTCTCAAATCAAATTGTTACCGAACATAACCCAACACTAATGTCCATTGGACTCAGGGCTATATTGGATAATGTAGTTTGTCATAATTAAGTGTACTGCCTAATTAATTGAGTGGTCAGGATGCTAATTAGCCAGGTTTATTGAGACTGGAGGAGGATGAAGGGCATCACAGCAGCTCATGAAAAGCAGCGGGGCTCGCATGAGAGTCCCTTTCCCATTTCCCGACGGGCAAATCGATCGGAGGGCATGGCCACCTGGGCTTGACGCACTACCCATCATCCTGGGAGACGATGGTGGGCAGAAGGCTTGCAGAGGGCTTTTGCTGCTGCTACAGTCTCTCTTCTGAGTTTTCCAGCCAGTGTGGTGTAGTGGTTAAGGGCAGTAGTCTTGTAATCTGGTGAACCGGGTTCGCGTCTCCGCTCCTCCACACGCAGCTGCTGGGTGACCTTGGGCTAGTCCCACTTCTCTGAAGTCTCTCAGCCCCACTCACCTCACAGAGTGTTTGTTGTGGGGGAGGAAGGGAAAGGAGAATGTGAGCCGCTTTGAGACTCCTTTGGGGAGTGATAAAGCGGGATATCAAATCCAAACTCTTCTCCTCCTTCTTCTCCTAGAGTTATCTGGCATTGCAAGTCAAGCCAGACAGGCAGACTCGGACAACTGCTGAGACAAGAGAAAGGCCGAGGAGAAGCGGCTTAGTCATGCTGGCCACATGACCCGGAAGCTGTACGTCGGCTCCCTTAGCCAGTAAAGCGCCGCAACTCAGAGTCGTCCGCGACTGGACCTAATGGTCAGGGGTCCCTTTACCTTTACCTTTACCAGTTTTCTATATTGGACAGAATACATGGTATCTGTTTATTGCTCCAATTTTATAGACTGCCTTTCTGAGCCTCTTTGCTGTTGTGTATTTATGGTGTCTGTGTCAACGGTCATTGTCCTGGCCTTAGTTAGAGGCTGTGTTGGGGACTTGGGATTTTGGGAGTCGTTTAACTGCCTCCCCCCCCCCCCCCAATTCCTGGTTTCAACACATAGGCGAGGGAAAGCCTGGGTCAGTGATATGCTGTGAAATTGTTCGTAGGGGAACACTTGGGGCCAGAGGCACCAGCTTCCAAGGACGATGGGGGGGGGGGGGGGGCGTGTCACGTGCCTGAGCATTGTGCCTCCCTCCCTAAGCTGGGCAGAACCTTCCCAAGCGTTGGGAAGGATGCTCCAGGGGAACATTTAAGGGGCTAGCCTAGTCCCCCATGTCCACTGACCGCACACCACTGCCTGGGAGTTTACAAGCTAAGTGATACCCTGAGCTATTTGTTGAGGGTTTTGGCCTCTGCGCATGATGTGGCTGCTAAGTGCCTCGTTCACAAGGTGAGATTGTTGGTGGGCAGACCCCATTGCCAGGGCGAGGCGACTGTGGTTTTGTGGCCAGGCAGCTTTGATTTCGCCATCGCTTCGGGAAGCTAATGGATGAGCCTTGACTCTGCTGGTTACATAATAGCATTTGAGTTGACCACAAACTAATAGCTGAGGGAAGGGTACCAACACAGCGGCTGGGCTGACCAAACCCACCTTTCCCTGAGCATCAATGAGCGAGAGGGGTAAGGGTAAAGGTAAAGGACCCCTAGGGACCCAGGTGGCGCTTGTGGTTAAACCACAGAGCCTAGGGCTTGCTGATCAGAAGGTCGGCGGTTCGAATCCCTGCGACAGGGTGAGCTCCTGTTGCTCGGTCCCAGCTCCTGCCCACCTAGCAATTTGAAAGCACGTCAAAGTGCAAGTAGATAAATAGGAACCGCTCTGGCGGGAAGGTAAACGGCGTTTCCGTGCGCTGCTCTGGTTCGCCAGAAGCGGCTTTGTCATGCTGGCCACATGACCTGGAAGCTGTACGCCGGCTCTTGGCCAATAAAGCGAGATGAGCGCCGCAACCCCAGAGTCGGACACGACTGGACCTAATGGTCAGGGGTCCCTTTACCTTTAAAGGGCCCCTGGACGGTTCAGCCCAGTCAAAGGCGACTCTGGGGTTGTGGCGCTCATCTCGCTTTCAGGCCGAGGGAGCCGGCGTTTGTCCACAGACAGCTTTCCGGGTCATGTGGCCAGCAGGACTAAACCGCTTCTGGCACAACGGGACACTGTGACGAGTGCCAGAGCGCTCGGAAATGCCGTTTACCTTCCCGCCACAGCAGTACCTATTTATCTCCTTGCTCGGCTGGTGGCACATCTCAGCCCCACTGACAAAGCGCCAAGGTAGCAAGCGATTTAGGCAGCTGTGCAAGCAGCACCCATTTCTTTATTTAACTTGTTAATGGATCAGCTATAACTGTGCAGCTTTGGACTGCCATACCTATAAAAACCTAAAAGATCACCAAAAAGATTGGATTATTGCGATGCACACTATGTGGGATATGACCTGGAAACTGCAGTCGGTGCAGAATGCCTGCCCTCTAATATTTTCCTGTTGAAAATAGGAATGTACTATTAGATTAATAATAATAATAATAATAATAATAATAATAATACCTTGCCCATCTGACTGAGTTGCCTCAGCCACTCTGTGCGGCTTCCAACATAGATAAAAACATAATGAAACATTAAACATTAAAAAAACTTCCCTATATGGGTTGCCTTCAGATGTCTTCTAAAGATTATATAGTTACCTCCTTGGTTCAGGGGTCGCATAATTCCATACCCTCCAACATTTCTCCGATGAAAACAGGGACGTCCTAAGGAAAAGCAGGACATTCCGGGATCAAATTAGAAACCAGGACAGCTTCTGTGAATCTGCAACTGTTCCTGGAAAATAGGGACACTTGGAAGGTCTGCAGAATTGAAATATACTCGGAGTCAAGTGTGAATTTCATGCTCTTTATTCAGCTCATAGTAACAAGGAATGAATCTTTCCCCAAAACATCTGCTATATATATATTATTTACACAATTGGCCCCACGTGATTGGCTAATTCCAGGCTACTCCTGTAGGCCAATCAGGTTGCAGATCACTTCATCCAGGAGCCTGATTGGCTGCTCTTGCAGGCCAATCAGGTCGCTGATTCACTTCCACCTGGAGCTGGATTGGGTGGCTCCTGCGGACTAATCAGACTGCTGCATTTTGGATCCTATTGTTCTAGGATTCAGCTCAGTACATAACAAGTGCTGCAGCACGGTTGCTGACGGAACTGAGACCCTGCTAGCAGATAACCCCTCTGCCCAGAGAGCCGCACTGGTAGACAATTTGTTACTGGGCCAAGGTCAAGATGTTACTATTGGTATATTATTATTATTATTATTATTATTATTATTACATTTTGTATACCACCCTATACCCGCAGGTCTCAGAGCGGTTCACAGGATAAAATCACAATATAAAAACACAAAAGACATAATCAAAATAAAAACAAGAACAACCCAACAGCCCCCCCCCTATATAAAGCCCTTAACTGCTCAGAATCTGTTTATCTGTGGGATCACCTTACCCCATAGCTGCCCACTTAGTGCTTTGATCTGTGGATTCACCGCTGTGACAGGTGATATGTAAAACTTGCTCCGTAGTCATAGAGAATTGGTCTTTCAATGTGGCTGCGCCTACACTTCGGAACTCCCTGCCCATTGACACCAGCCAGGTTCCTTTGCTTATACTCTTTCCAGCCCTGACTTCAAACATTTTTGGTTAGGCAAACCTACCCCAAAACAGATACGGTACGTTGATGTGTCTTAATCTCTTTAAACATTTTGAATTCATTAACTGTTAATTTTAATGATAATTTTAATGTTTCTCATAAACTGCTTGGTTATAACCAAGTGATATATAATTTTTTCGCTAAACAAACTAAAACGAATCCCTGTTTATTTTCTTTACCTTGTTCCCTGCTCTTGGATCGAAGACCTTCAGTGAACAGCAGTCTGTCAATGCTGCATATAAATAAATAAATTTCCCTTTCCCTGGGAAAGGGTGACCATATCGTGGCTCCTTTCCAAGAGTAACCCGATCCAGGTGGGTTTCATTCCAAGCCCGGTTCAAATTTCTTGCATCCGAGGAGGAGGGAAGTCAAAGGATGGGTCAGGGTGTCAATTTACCCAGGAAAAGGCTCTTCAGGATGCTGTCTCTGTGCGCCCCTCTACCTGCCATTATCGTCCCCATCATTAACACCTAAAATAAGCAACATAGTGAAATTGTGAAAAGTGTGTGTGGGGGGGGAATAAAGGTAAATAATATCACTATAAAAATTAAGAATTACAATTTCATATATACTTATCTATCGATATTACTATTTTCCAAATATATATTTATTTTCAACCTACTATATTTTGCTTAAATGGGTTCCAAATTTCATGATACTCGTCCGTGCAAAGTCTCCGTCCAAAAGCAACCAAAATGGCGTTTCCGTGCGCTGCTCTGGTTCACCAGAAGTGGCTTTGTCATGCTGGCCACATGACCTGGAAGCTGCACGCCGGCTGTCTCGGCCTATAGAGCGAGATGAGCGCCGCAACCCCAGAGTCGGTCACAACTGGACCTAATGGTCAGGGGTCCCTTTACCTTTACCTTTATCACTACCCGAAGGAGTCTCAAAGCGGCTAACATGCTCCTTTCCCTTCCTGCCCCACAACAAACACTCTGTGAGGTGAGTGGGGCTGAGAGACTTCAGAGCAGTGTGACTAGCCCAAGGTCACCCAGCAGCTGCATGTGGAGGAGCGGAGACGCGAACCCGGTTCACCAGATTGCGAGTCTACCGCTCTTAACCACTACACCACACTGGCTCTCTTAGGGGGAAAGGAGGGCTATATATATGATCAATAAATAGATGAATGGGCTGCCAGCCTGCATCTCAGCCATACAGAATCGTAGAACTATACAGTTGGAAGGGGTTCCAATGGGTCATCTAGACCAGGGATGTCCAACAGGTCAATCGCGATCTACTGGTAGATCCCCGGGAGGGTTTGGTAGATCACAGTTGATTGCTGGGTAAAATAGAATCCGCCCCTGCCCCCTCACCCCACCCTCTATTGTTGCACAATGTACAACTTTGACCTGAAACACCCCCCCCCCAAAAAATCAGGGCTTTCCTCCTCCCTATAAAAAGCTCAACAACTTTGACCTGAACCCCCCAAAATGGGGGTAGATCACTGCCAGTTTTTAATTCTGTAAATAGATCGCAGTCTCTTGGGAGTTGGCCACCCCTGATCTAGACCAGGGGTCAACAACCTTTTTCAGCTGTGTGGGAGGCTGGACTATACAGTATTTTTTGGGGGGGGGGAATGAACAAATTCCTATGCCCCATAAATAACCCAGAGATGCATTTTGAATAAAAGGACACATTCTACTCATGTAAAAACACGCTGATTCCCGGACCGTCCGCGGGCCGGATTGAGAAGGGGTACGATCTGGCCCACGGGCCTTAGGTTGCTTACCCCTGATCTAGACCAACTCCCTGCAAAGCAGGAATCACAGAGTGGCTCCCTCCTTCCCTCATCCCCCCCCCCTTCCTGGCAAGTGCTTAGCGTTTTCCTCCTTAGCCACCTCTCTCTTCCAAGCCTATTTAAGTGTATTAAATAGCTGCGGGGGACCTGCCATCTTTCTCAAATCCATCTTCCTCCAAATCGCTGCATTACAACCCAGCAGAATTTGCTCCATGGCAATTTGTCATGACCGGACAAAGCTTCTCAGAGTTTGGCAGGGAAGCGCATCTCCGTGGGGCCTGGTGCCAGCCAAGCAATTACCTTTGCGGGCTCAGAGAGCTCCCACCTTGGAGCGGTTCCTACTCAAAGCCACACGGCACGGGCCAGCTGGCTGCGCTTTGAACGACAATCAAGGTTTCCCCCCAGATAGCTGAAGTGCCATCTTGAAACCAGCACTAACTGGTTCATCTTGGACGATGATGGCCCATTTCCAGTTCAAGAGGGATGTCAGGGCTATCCCAAAGGGTACCAAAATCTTGTTGCTCCTGAGGACCCACTTCTGTGGGTAAAGGTAAAGGGACCCCTGTCCATTAGGTCCAGTCGAGAACGACTCTGGGGTTGCGGCGCTCATCTCGCTTTACTGGCAGAGGGAGCCGGCATACAGCTTCAGGGTCATGTGGCCAGCATGACTAAGCCGCTTCTGGCGAACCAGAGCAGCGCACAGAAACGCCGTTTACCTTCCCGCTGCAGCGGTTCCTATTTATCTACTTGCACTTTGACGTGCTTTCGAACTGCTAGGTTGGCAGGAGCAGGGACCGAGCAACGGGAGCTCACCCTGTCGCGGGGATTCGAACTGCTGACCTTTCGATCGGCAAGCCCTAGGCTCTGTGGTTTAACCCACAGCGCCACCCGCGTCCCCACTTCTGTGGGTAGGAAGCCACAAAAGCAACTTTCTCATTTCGCTCCCTTGGGGTGCATCTCAACTCAGCCATGCCTCGCTCTAATCCTCACTGCCCAGTGCCTGAGTCCTGTCCAGGCATCCAAGAGGATTTGAGAGGCAGGCAGGGGGGGAAGAGAGAGAGGGGGGGAGCCCAGCAACAACAAACACAAAACTTGTTTGTTTGTTTGTTTTAACAAAACTGTCTTTTATGATTAGTAATGAAATTCAGATGGGGGGGCAGGGGAAGTCATTTAACAATTACAGGTAGATAGCCGTGTTGGTCTGTCATAGTAAAAAAGTATTTTTCGCTCCATAAGACGCACTTTTTTCGTCCTAAAAAGTAAGGGAAATGTCTGTGTGTCTTATGGAGCGAATGTGTGGTCCCTGGAGCTGAACTGCCATGGGGCAAAAGCAGATCGTGCTTTTTTTTAAAAAGAGAAGGGGGCGTTGAAAGGAAGCCCACTGAACAGCTGTTCAGCAAACGATCGGGGGGAGAGATAAGGGAGAGAGATTCCAGCCCCGCCCCCTTGCAGAGGGAGGATGTTTCCCCAGCGACAGGTGACTGGCTGATTAGATTATCTGTCTGGAAACTGTAGAAATGGCTTCCTGAAGCTGCAGAACTGTGAGTTAAACCCCATAAAACAGGGTTTTTTCCCTTTGCAAAGTAAGCTCAACAACTTTGAACTGATCCTCAAAAAATGGGGCTTTTCTCCTTTGTAAAAGAAGCTGCAGAAATTTGAGCTGATCCTCAAAAAATTGGGGCTTTTCCCCTCTAAAAACTAGGTGCGTCCTATGGTCAGGTGCACCTTATAGAGCGAAAAATACGGTATATGAAAAAAATTCCTTTCAATAGCACCTTAGAGACCAACTAAGTTTGTTCTTGGTATGAGCTTTCGTGTGCATGCACACGAAAGCTCATACCAAGAACAAACTTAGTTCGTCTCTAAGGTGCTACTGGAAGGAATTTTTTTATTTTGTTTTCATTTAACAATGTTAAGGAAAGATATGATTGTTTAAGAATTATTTGTGTTTTGTTTGTTTTTATGTTTGTATGTCTTTTTTCTTGCTATAAAATGAATAAAAATTCTTTAGCAACAATCAAACAAACACCAAACTCCCAACCTATATAATCAGGCAGGATGCTGCCCTCCAAGCCAGAGAGGGGCCAGGCGAGAGGAGGCGGACGGTCAGCTCAGGGAGCCGAGAGGAGTCCATTTCACATGGCTTGCGGTGCTGTTCCAGCTGATTAGGGATTTGATGAGGGAGGGGGGCTGGTTTTGGCAGCTCGAGCGACAAGAAGCCTTATGGTCATTTAAAGGGAGCCGGCGGATCTGGAGTGGCCGAGGCACATAGGGAGCCGGAGAGCAGCAGGGCAAATTGGCACGCCACCCGGTCTCTCTGGCCTCTGACCTCCTTCACTTGCGGGTCGGAGCTACCTGCAGGGAAACGGGGAGCTGTGGTGGTGGTGATGAAATAAATAGCTATACCAAGAACTCTGGCCAGAAGTTTCAACAAAAGAAATAATATCTACTCGTGAGTCAAAATCAAATAGGGTATATATTCTGTTAAGAATTACAGTCTGCAATGAAGTTGCCGATTGAAACAAAAATTATAATTTCAAACAACGATACAGACTCAAACTCACAATAATATGTGTAGTATGATATTATGTATAATATAAGGCACACAAAATACCAAATGCAATGAATATAAATTCGTATTCCAAAGTTCAAAGAGAGCGTTTTGTATGTAAAGCCGAAATGAAGAGTCTATTAGGAGTCGAAATAAGGACTTCCGGAGTCAGGACCGGATGTACGATGCAAAACTAGGGACCAGGACAGGGCCCTGTTTCGGAGCAGACGGCTTCTTCAGCTCGCTTTTTGAAAAAGTGTAAATTAATGAGGCTTATGGAGAGGTATCATATAATTTCTGTCTTATTTGAAATCTTTTTCAGATGTAGCATCTTGAATGGGTGGATCAATGTGTATCCAAGTTTTTCTGTGTGTGGTTTTTTTTTGCGTGGTGATCATGGCACAAGCAGCACGGCTGAGCTTGCAACTGTGCAGAAGAAACTCAAGGCAGCCCAACCCAGAGACAGGGAGGGAGGAGAGGGTCAGCAAGGGACACCGCAATTGGAAGCAGCAGCGATCCTGCGCACCAGGTGCTGGAAAGCACAGGAGGAAGGGAAAGTGATATTGTGCTCTGGTCTTGCTTGCTGGTTTCCCAATCTGGTTGGCCACTGTCAGAACAGGCTGTGAAGAATATACCGTATTGGCCTAAATATAAGCTGCACTCCCCCCCCCCAAAAAAATACTGACCGCGAAAAGTTAAAGTGCAGCTTACATTCGTGACCTTACAATATTGCTGCTGAAACTGCTGACCTAGGTCCACGGCCCAGCCTTGCCTTCCAATGCCGGGATGGAGAGCGCACTCCCCTACCCTGGATGCCACCACAAGGGCCGTCGGGGGGAGGGACAACGGCACCCATCCCGACTCCGGCTCCCAAGCCTCCCCTGAACCACCGGAAAGAAGGGGAACAGGGGCAACAGCAGAAAATGCCCATTTTGGGGTCACCAGCCTATGGTCTTCTGTAGAGAAGAAGAGTTTGGATTTGATATCCCGCTTTATCACTCCCCGAAGGAGTCTCAAAGCGGCTAACATTCTCCTTTTCCTTCCTCCCCCACAACAAACACTCTGTGAGGTGAGTGGGGCTGAGAGACTTGAGATGAGTGGGACTAGCCCAAGGTCACCCAGCAGCTGCATGTGGAGGAGCGGGGAAGTGAACCCGATTCACCAGATTACGAGTCTACCGCTCTTAACCACTACACCACACTGGCTCTCTCTGTAGGGCAGTGATGGCTAACCTTGACACTCCAGATGTTTTGGGACTACAACTCCCATCATCCCTGCCCACTGATCCTGTTAGCTAGGGATGATGGGAGTTGTAGTTCCAAAACATCTGGGGTGTCAAGGTTAGCCATCACTGCTGTAGGGTGTAGTGCTTTGGGTAGAAGTTCACCGGATGATCCTTGGCAGGTTTGGGAAACCTTTGTCCCTCCAGCTGATGATGAGGGTGGCCAAGATCAGAGGAGGGTGACCAAGTTGACCAAGGGTCTGGAAACCAAGCCGTATGAGGAACAGTTGTTCATTCCCTCAAACGACCAGGGAAAGAAAGGTGGGTGCAAGGCAGTGGGTCCTGCAAAACCTTCTGGTTGCAAGGCTGGAAGAATAAGCACATCTATTACTCAGAGCCTTCTCAATATCGAACTGCAAAAAGAAGATGCCTTACTTCCTGAGAATTACATGTGTCTAAAATCTTGGCCCAACTTTTCAGCTGCCCCTTATTTATCTAATATTACTTATGAATCTTACAGATGGGCTTTTTCCAGAGCCCGATTTGAGGCACTGCCTACAGCTGTACTACACGGCAATTCCTACGGGTACCAATCCACAAGCGCCTATGCCCATGCATGACCAATAAGGTGGAATCTGTTACTCACATTCTTCTATTCTGTGAACTTTACAGTGAAGAACGGTCTCGTCTTATATTACCCCTTTTATCAAAATTTAAACCCTTGCAATATTATCTGGAATTTATTCCTGAAATCTTACGCAAATTCCTTTTGGAAGACTCTTTGACCTCAGTATCCTATGCTGTGGCCAAGTTTTGCACCTTAGCCATCAAAAAACGTAAATCGCTTCTACTGGAAAATATACTATAAATTTCTTTTGCGCCATTGGTTCCCCCCCCCCCCAATCCTTAAGATTTTGACGCCTTGTAGCGATATTCTGATCGCTGGTTTGGAATTATACTGTACTGTATTATATTGCTGGCTTTTGCTGTAATAAACTGAGTTGAGTTGAGAATAAGCCCCCACCTCCCAGAGGTCACTGTCCTTTCTGCACTTGAATGTGTGGCTTATTATCATCAGACTCATTCAGCCACCTATTTGGACATATGATCTGCTTAAATTATTTTATACTTTTAGGTTTGGATTGATGGAATATTCTTATCATTAACGTCACCATAAGAACATACGGACACAAGGATTGCCTGCTGGGTCAGGCCAGGGGCCAACCAGATATTCCCAATGAGAAACCTGCCACCAAGATTTGAGCACAAGAGTGTTAAGTATAATTGTTTAATTGTACATGGAAGTAGAAAATAACTGTGTATATGTCTGCATGTGTGCTGCTAAAAGCATGACATGGTGTGGAAAGTTCCACTGAGCTAAACAAAAGCTCTCAGAGAGCCTAACAGTTAATGATTAAGTGAGAATGTATCTCTGCTAGATCTCAGAAGGTGTTTAACTTAGATCACCTGACACATTCAATTACAGGTTTCCCTTTTGGGTGTGTTGGTTAGTTCTTTGTTCCAAGGAGTAAGGATGTGAAAATGATTCTCTCTCCAGGAAAACAGCCTCAGGCTGGAATGCAGGCTATTTGGAGAGGCAGAGCCTTGATTCCAGCTCTAGATTTCCTATTTCTGCGCTGGGATCAAGCACACGATATTATGCAACTATCTGGATGTAACTCTATTTGTTTTATGTTTGTTTTGAAGCAAGTTCTGTTAAGTAAAGCTTTTGAACCATATTTTTGGACTGGGAGGCAATTTTTATGTCAAAAAGAATCAGTTTTTTGTTCATCCACATTGCTCCAAAATGCACAATATTAATGACCACAATAAATAACATTCCTTTGGTTTCCAGAAACTCCTGTTCAGAAATATTGTTGCCTCTGTGGAAGCAGAGCATAGCAGAGGGCCTTCTCAGTGGTGGTGCCCGCCCTGCGGAACGCCCTCCCACCAGATGTCAAGGAAATAAACTATCTGACTTTTAGAAGGCATCTGAAGGCAGCCCTGTTTAGGGAAGTTTTTAATGACTGATGTTTTATTGTGTTTTTAATATTCTGTTGGAAGCTGCCCAGAGTGGCTAGGGAGGCCCGGCCAGATGGGTGGAGTATAAGTAATAAATTATTATTATTATTATTATTATTATTATTATTATTATTATTATTTTAGTGTGCCAAGCAAAACAAGGCCACATGTCTGAAGCAGCGCAGGAAGACAGGCCTGTCTCCATTTTGACTCCCAGACTGATAAACTGTTTCTCTGCAAGGAAGGAGGGGGTGATTGTCTCAGGAAAATAAAGTGATAATTCTGGCTTCCGGATATCTGAGTGCCAGACAAAAGGGTGTGATTAACTTAGCTGGGAAACAGGGAAATGTAAATATCTCTTTTGTGTTACTTGATGGGTTTTTGGGTGGAGGGCAAGAGGAGGCATGGGGAGGGTCAAGGATGCTCAGATTACTGCTACCAGACCTCCCCTTTCATGATGTAGCTGTGATGTATCTGGGGGGGTGGTCCTGGGTTACACCCCTTTTTGTGATGTATGTATGATGTATAGGGGGTGGTCTTGAGTGGGAGGGGGGAATTTCAAAAGTCTATATAGGAGCTGGCACACCATTGTTGGGGGTTCCTCCTCCCTCCTCCATTTTGGGAGTGAGGGCCTCTGTTGCAACAGATATAATAAAAATTTGCTTCTCAATTTTTCTCTGGTTGGCCTCTGTAAATTTACTCCTACCGATGGAGAACCTGGGAAGGCTCTTGTGTACCCCATAAGGGAATAAGAGCAGATTTCTGTTTATTTCAGAGGATCTGCAGGGAGAGTGAGAAGAGCCGCCCTCCTGAAGACAACTGTATGATGGGTCCAGATGTAGCCTGCTCTAGAATCTTGCTTAACCAAGACAGAAAATCTCCGCGCAGCCTGCTCACTCCCCAACAGCTCTAAGAACTCCTCTGGATGGAACTAATGTGAGCACTTGGCAGAATCTGTGTGGCTAATGGGCTGTGGACGGCATGGGTAGTTAACTGTTCGAAAACTGCCTGGTGGTACCAATTGCATTATTATTATATCAGGAGGGAGATTAAGGCTCCAATTAAAGAGAGACAGGGGAATTCGTGCAGTGGCTGCCCAGGCTGCCCGTATTTCAAGGCAGCCATTTGAGAGCTCGCTGGTGGGGAAAATGGGGTGGGACAGAGACAGCACCCGGACCCTCACAAAAACCCCTTCTGGCCCCAGTGGATGACCCAGCTACCGAGACCCATCTCCTTTGGAGTCTAATTAAGGAGGTAGTGGCTCAAAACCAGGCATTTTCTGCCATGGCAGCTGCCCTGTGGGATGCATCGCCCATCAGTTGCCTCAGACATCTTGTAAAGGCGTCGTTTTTGCCCAGGATCTCCCTGACCCCTAAGACTGGAGCCTGTTATTACTGGATTTCTGTACTGATGGTGCTGTTTTATTGTTTAACGTACTGCCAGAGGTTTTCAAATATCTGGCAGCTTAGAAATCCTTTTAAATCGAGGGAAATTCTAAACAACAGGCGAAGCAGCCTAAACATGTGACGGCATGCAAACGTCCATGGAAATGGGGGCCCAATGGGGGTCCATCTGTCCCTGGATGTTTCTCAGAACAGGTTCAGGGATAGTGAATCTGTCACAGGGTTAATAATAATAATAATAATAATAATAATAATAATTTATCTATACCGCACCCATCTGACTGGGTTTCCCCATTCACTTACAGCATATCTAAAAACATAAAGCATAAAATGTTAAAAACCTCCTGATACAGGGCTGCCTTCAGATGTCTCAAAACAAAATAAAAAAATTCCTTCCAGTAGCACCTTAGAGACCAAC
>JAWWNI010001299.1:60000-166656 GCA_034642065.1 Darevskia nairensis | reverse complement strand
TTTTGATGGATTGCAGCTCATAAGATTAACGCAGCCCCTTCTCCCTGGGCTACCTGTTAAGGTCTGTTTATACCATGTTAGAGGCATTACAGGCCGGCAGCAAAGGCAGCCGAGACTGAATAGATCTTCTGTTGCCTATTAGGGTCCCCCCCATTTCCCCCCTAACTGACATTTTTGGACCAATGGACATTTGATCCAAGAGTCCTGCAACAAGTCCTTCCTTCATGTTGAGCAGTCTTAATCCCACCCTACGCGTGGAAGTGTTAGTATGTCCCTCACTGTTGCCCTTCAATGGCAATATTTGTTGGAAGCCACCCAGAGTGGTTGGGGCATCCCAGTCAAGGTGGGCGGGGGACAAGTAATAAAATTGCAATTATGAGAAAGAATAGTTGGTCTGTACCTGAATGGTAGTTCTATGTTGCTGTATGAAGAACCTCAGGGCTCACCCTTGGTTAACGCCACCTGTCAGGGTTGTACCAGATGAGCAGGAGTGGTGGCAAGCCCCTCTAGGCGAGGCAGCAACCACGGAAGAGTCCAGAGAAATGGAGGGATTCTTACCTGAAGAAGACTGGTGGCAACACTCCTCAGAAGAGGAAGAAGCAGATGGGGAAGAGGGAAGGCCAGAATAGGAGGAGGAAGAAGTTGAGCCAGAATCAGGCCCTTGTGAGGAGAGGAGCCGGAGGGCCCCCTCCCCTCCTCTCATCTCAGCTGTAGAGCGTAGAGCTGAGAAACGGAGGGAGCAATTGGAGGCAGTTGCAGCTCGTAAAAGGCATGGTGATGAGCTGGCTACTTAAGGAAGGCCGGCTGCTTCCCTCACCAGCACCTGCAACTGCTGTGCTGAAGCACGTGGTTGTGCCTGCTCATGCTGCTCCTGGTCCTGTGTCCCTGACTCCGGCTGGTTCCTGACTCAGACTGCTCCTGACTTTGGCTTCTCTTCACCCCCGGTACTGACACCTGACCTCAGCTGGTTCCTGACTCGGACTGCTCCTGACTTTGGCTTCTCTTGACCCCGGTACTGATACCTGGCTTCGGCACGCCATCCTGTTGGCACCATAGCACCACCCTTGATGGTAATGTCAACATGGCCAGGTGTGTGCTCTGTGCCTCAGTGATACCACCATGAAAACAGAGAATGGGTATGGTGGTGATGTCAGCATGGCTGTATGTCTGCTCTCTGCCTCCACAATACCACTGGGAAAGCAGGGAAAATTCAATGACTGGCAGGACGTTCAGCATCTACAGCATCTCTAGGTTTTTATTATATTTTGAAATACAGGTTTGCTGGCCGAAATAATATTAATGTGGGGAGGAACGTGGAAAAAACAAGGTGACTAGTGCTTGAGGAAATGTGAGAAGCAGTGGGGGCTGCTCCATTGGGGTGAATACGGTGCTGTTACCCCACCAGTCTCAGTCTATCAGCCAGCCCTCACCTGCTTGCCTTCTGACCTGCCACCAGCCCAGGGAGTGGCCCTGTCAGTCAGCTTCTTCCTCCTCCGTCTCACTGTTGTCCTTGTAGAACTTGGAAGAGAGGAGGGATGGGGGAGGAAATTAGAATTAGTTGGCTCTGCCTCTCATTGGCTCTGGCTCCACCTACTGTTGCGCTTGCTGCTTCCCACCCTGCCAGTCGCAATGGACACTAAACATTAGTGATGAGAACCAAACAGGAGAAACTGAGTCAGGGGTTAGGAAGTTGGGTGTGCTGGTCCCGTGGGTTACCCGAAAGGCAAGGTCTAAGTCCGGTCCATGGTCAGAGGTACAATGTAAAGGCAGTCCGTGGTTGCTGAAGCTGGGTGCAGGGCAGGGAGTCAGGCAAAGCCGGGAACAGGTAGGCAAGCAGGGAACCAGGGCGGGTCAGGAGCTCAGGCAGGAAAAGCAGGACAGGCTTCAAGCAGGAACACTGGCAGAAACTGGTCACCAACAATGTTGCTCCTGCAACTTGGGGCTGGGGCTGGCCGGCTTTTATCTGCCCCGAGGCATAGGGTGGCCCTGATCCTCTGGGGACTCGCCTCTCCTGGCCTGGAGGCGAGCACTCCTCCTGCAGGAACTTAGTTCCCTTCGCCTCTCTGCCCTTCGCCTCTGCAGCTCAGGAGAGGCTGGAGGGTTACCGGACCCAGAGGCACCTCAGCTTCCCCTGACAGGGCTGGGAGTGGAGCACCTGCAGGCAATAGGTGCTCCATCCCATCAGGAGCCAGAGCAGTCTCATCAGATGCCTGCACCTGAGGATCCAGCACAGGTGAGTACCCTTCCGACTCAGGCCCTAGCCCCGGCTCTGCTGGTTCTGGAGGCGGGGAATCCTGTGCAGGCTGGGAACCCTCAGGTTCAGCATCTGAGTCTGAATCCCAGGCCATCACACCGGGTTTCATTTGTTCCTCCCTATTGTCATTGCCTTAGGGGCAAATCATAAGTTTTACTCACAGTAGACTCATTAAATTAATGCATCTATCTAGTCTTGTCTATTATTTTCAACAGGTCTCCTGTGAGTAGAATTAGCATTGGATACAACCTTATTCCTGTTTTAAGTTTGGAGTGGGCGTTATCTGGACTGTGTTTCATAGGCATGCTGATTCCGAAAAACCAAAACAACACCTCTGTGTGGCAGTTAGGTGGATGAAATGGAAGTTTCAGCTTGCACCTCACTAAGTTATACTTAGAGTAGGCCCATTGAAAGTATTTAACCTAACTTAGTCTTGCCCTAGTCCTGGGTTCGATCCCTGGAATCTCCTGGCAGGGCTAGGAGAGAACCCTAGTCTGAAATCCTGGACAGCCACTACCAGTTAGCATGGACCATACTAGGCTAGATATAGCGATGGTCTGACTTGGTAACAGGCAGCTTCCTGTGTTCCTATCAAATCAGCATTTATTTCAGAACCACGAGGACTGGAATATTGTGTTATTCTCAAGATAAGAAGGCACATCATATTGTCCATTGCATAAGCCAGCAAAGTGTCTTACGCCACCCCTGTATATTCAGCAGGCTGACTTCTTAATCTGTTACATGGGTAGCTCTCTACCCCCAGTGCTTTCAGGCTTTCATTGACAATTAAACCCAAATCCCACCTCTGGGGAGAAGATGATTGTATAATCCCATCCCTACATTCACCTTTGGTCACTGCAACTCTCGTACATCATTATTTTTCAGTTAACCGTCCCCCTGGTCTGACTTCCAGACGTATGAAGACGAATTGGAGCTGCTAAAGTTTCGCCCTTTATATTTAAATAACCAGTGGGAGGTTTCATCTCCTTGATCTTGGCACAATTCTGTCTCCTTTATTTATTTATTTTTCTATGCCCCCCCACCCCCACCCTCTGACTCGTTTGGAAGTGTTTGGAAATGGTGATAAATTGTAGTTCACACAGGGTGGCTTTTATCATTGCAATGATTTGACAGCCGAGTTGAGTCACAAGATTATAATAAGAGTGTAGCTGAAAATGTTTATCCCATTTCCCATCTGGCTGTTTGACCTTCGACCAATTGCTCCCGTCGCCTGCCAATCTCTGTTCTGGCAATACATCATCAGTTTAATGCCCACTTCAGGTTCTGAATGATGGTAATTTATTGTAATAGCATGTTGTGCCCTTTTCAGCATTTTTGCATTCATGGAGGAAGCTGTTTATCCTCCCTTCCCCCCCCCCGCCTTTGGAGAGACTGGTAACAGCAGAAGAATAAAGGGGAAGGCAAGCCAGCCAATCAAAATGCAGAATACTGAGAAGGCCAAACACAGAGGAGCATCCCGCGATTCTGAGAGGAAGGAGCAAGCAGGCAAATTTGAAGGGGGCGCGTTTGTGGTGAATAATGAGATGGGAATGGAATTGACAGTTTGTCAGCCATATGAATGAAAGGGCATTTTCTCCTCTGATGTTTTTGGAGAGGTGCCAGTGGATTTCTATGGACACATGCTCAGCTAATGCAAACCTCATGCTCACTTTGCATACCCTGTAGCAAGAGATGGGGGAGGAATTCAACTGAGTTTGTGCTTCAAGTTCCCAGATTTGCACTTCCCAAAAATATATGCAAACTGAAACAGTTTCAATATCCCTTTTCTGAATTTTTCAGTGCAGCTCTCCAGCCAAGCAAAGCTTACAAACACATGCACATATGTGTGCAAAGCGTGCATTTACATGCATGCATTAGTGAAAAGAACATACAAGTTGCATTATGTTATTGCTTGCAAAAGAAAGGCGTATTTGTCAAAACTGCATACCAGCTTGGGCTTATTAGAAGAACCAGTGCTTTTTTTCTATTAAAAAAATGTTTAGGGGTACTCTCATTTTCCTACTCATATTGAAATACTGCCCCTCAATGAGGTCAAACTTAGATTCACAAAATGTTTAGGGGTATGTGTACTCCCGTGTACCCCCAGAAAAAAACTGAAGAATTCTGGACTAAAAACCACTGCTGTAATAATGTGAATAATTTAGTTGGCAACAGTCCCAAATTTAAGATTGCAAAAATAAGAGAATAAAAAACAGTGGCATTGTCCTTTCCCACCTGTAGCCCAAAGGGTTACAATGAGCTGAGACTGCTGTGTCATTTACAGTGCCAATATTTGCTGACCCCAATGGGCCCAAGGGTTCATATGGAGAAAGCAGTCCATCAGATATTTTGGACCCAGTACAGTTAGGGTTTTGAAGGTCAAAATTACCATCCTGCCCCATTCTTTGTCTTCCAGGCGAATGAAGTGAGCTGCCACGAACCTAATCCTGAGCATCAGTCAGGGCGACAAGCCACAGATGCAGTGAAAGGTTTTTTCTTCCTCTCTCAGAACTCAGGGACACTGAGTGAAGCTGAATTATGGAAGATTGAGGAAAGACTGAAAAGAAGAAGTACTTCAACACAGCATGCATAGTTAAACTAAGGAATTTGTTCCCCTGAGTGGCAGTGATGACATCCCGCTTGAATTCCTTTAAAAGAGGATTAGCCCAATTTGTGGAGGATAAGGCTGTGTTCTGCCTCCACGGTTGGAGGTGGTAATGCTTCCGAATACCAGTTTCTGGAAAGAGAGTGCTGTTGCACTCAGGTTCTGCTTGTGAGCTTCCCATAATGAGCATTATGTTAATAGCTTTCTAGGCCTCAATCCCAAGCCTGCCTGGCAGTGAGCTCTTGAACCTAAGTCTCTCCACCCCAGAAGAAAAAGAAAACATCGGATCCCCAAAGACAATATCCCCTGACTCCTTTTATAGCAAGGCCTCAAAATCTTCGGTGACAGCACTAGGTTTCAGGGCAGAGGACTGCCTCTTTAAGCCTTTCCACGTTTCAGGAACGGAGCTGTCCAAGGTCCTGATCTCAGTCCAACACAAAGTCTGCTGAGGCAGCTCATGGATGTTGTTGTGATATATATTTCAGTTGAATTCTATTATTTTTATTACAGGTAGAAAGAAAGAGGTTGTATGAATGTCAAAACATCATCTATCTTCATTCCCTGCTCTGATGGAATGGAGGCTCAAAGAAATAAGGGAAGGTACTTTTCTATTCCAGGCAGTACAAGGGTCCAGTTGATGCTCTAATGCAGGGGTGTCAAACTCTGGCCCTCCAGATGTTTTGGAACTACAATTCCCATCAGCCCTAGCTAACAGGACCAGTGGTCAGGGATGATGGGAATTGTAGTCTCAAAACATCTGGAGGGCCGGAGTTTGACACCCCTCCTCTAATGCAAGGCTCAGGAAACTGTGTCCCTCCAGGTGTTGTTTTATTATGTATTTGTTGCATTTCTATCCCACCTTTCTTCCAAGGTGGTGCACATGGACTTCTTCCTCCCCATTTTAGCCTCATGACAGCCCTGTAAAATAGATTAGACTGGCAGGCTTTGGCTGAACCAAGGTCACCCAGTGAGTTTCATGGCCGAGCAGGGATTTGAATCCTGGTCCCCCAGGTCCTAATCCAACACCCTAATCACTACACCACACCTCACCAGCCTCAGCCAGCATGGTCAAGGGTGACAGGAGCTGAGCCCAGCAGTATCTGAAAGGCCACAGCCTCCTCTTTCCTGCTCTAATGGCACCTGCATTATATCAACTCAGCAAAACATTCACCTTTCTTAACCAGACGACAGCTTTGGTAGTTTCAGGCAAATTGAGAGCACAGCATCGGTCCGATATAAGCAGCTCTCCTTAGGTGGTGTATATGGAATAAATGGGAATTCATTGTAGATATGAACCACGACATCAGAAAGGGAAGCTTTGCTGCTGCTGATAATTGAGTTTGAGGAAGTGGGGAGGAGGAATGCCACAAAATACCAGGCGTTAGCAACATATGCCACATTGCTTTTCTTTCGCAGGCACTCAATACCCTTGAGAGGAGCTAATTAGATTTACTTCACTCTCTTTGGTCCCTGCCTTCTGGGATCTGTGCAGGGTGAGACAGGGAAACCTCCAAAGCAAATTGACTAGATAATACGGCACAACTGGAAAAAAATCACTTTCGCTGCTTGTGCTCTGAGAAGATTTTTTAAAGGATAAACCAAATATTTTGCATGCATTTTAAAGTTCCGAGTGTGAGGGAAAATTTCATATATGAGGATGTTGATGGTAGCTTTCAAATCATCATCGTCACCACCATCACCACAAGGTAGAGGTGGGAAAGGCTCCCACCTGAAGCACTGGAGAACTGCTGTCATTCAGTGTGGACAATACTGAGGACTACAATACCTCGAGAAGTGCCTCGCGCCATATGAACTGGCGTGGACTCCGCAGTCATCTGAAGCCCTTCTTCGTGTGCCGCCTCCATAAGAGGTCCAGAGGGTGACAACATGAGAAAGGGCCTTTTCTGCAGTGGCTCCTCATTTGTGGAATGCTCTCCCCAGGGAGGCTTGCCTGGTGCCTTCCTTATGCACCTTTAGGCGCCAGGCAAAAATGTTCCTCTTCAACCAGGCCATTGGCTGACTGACATCTGACGCCCTTTTAAATGTGTTGTGGGAGACGGGATTATTGGGTTGTCTGTGTTCTTATTTTTACTGTGTATTTTGTGCTTTTTATATCGCAGTTTTATGTTGTGAACTGCCCTGAGATCTATGGATGAAGGGCAGTATACAAATGTATTTAATTAATTATTTGATTATAACACTACTAGTTGATGGGTCAATGGTATGATTCTGTATGAGGTAGCTTCTTATGGTTCTAACTCCCATGAACCCACAACCAACATGGCCCTGATGGCTGGAGCTGTAGCAGAAACCATCAGCAGATCACCAGGTTAAGGAAGCCTGATGTCCATATTCCTTGGTTGACTTCTGTCACATTAGCCTTGGCTTTTGTTTATTCAATATAATGAAACTAAAAATGAGTTAAAGCAATAAAATCAGGATTCAATTAAGATCCTACTGGATTTTTTAAAAAGTATTCAGTAAGTTCCAGAATTTCAACAGGGAGGTGGACATGTGTGACCTTAACTGGAAGGGGCGTTCCATAAAACTTTGCCCACAGTACTGATCACATGACACCTGGAGGAGGCAAGCGATGTGTCTGAGTCATGGAGGGCTGCTCACAGCAACTCTCCAAAGACCTCAGTGATTGGCCAGGGATATAAGGAATCAGACAGTCCCTGAAATATCTGAGGTATAATAAGTGGTGGACTTTGCTCTCCAGTGGAGCCCTGTGCAAGGCTGTAATTCAACGTCCCCCCACCTCTCGCCTTCTATTCTGCTCCATTAACTATGCTATATTTGTGAAGCCCTGCTGCACCCTCTAGTGTCTGTGGCCAGTGTGGCAGAACCAGTTGCAGTCACTGAAATCTGCCTCTGGTATGATATTGCCTCTGACTGTGGAGGTAGAGCATAGCCACTGATGTCATAGAATCATAGAGTTGGAAGAGACCACAAGGGCCATCCATTCCAACCCCCTTCCAAGCAGGAAACACCATCAAAGCATTCCTGACAGATGCTTAAAGACCTCCAAAGAAGGAGACTCCACCACACTCCTTGGCAGCAAATTCCACTTTTGAACAGCTCTTACTGTTAGTGTCAGGAAGTTCTTGCTAATGTTTAGGTGGAATCTTCTTTCTTGTAGTTTGAATCCATTGCTCCGTGTCCGCTTCTCTGGAGCAGCAGAAAACAACCTTTCTCCCTCCTCTATATGACATCCTTTTATATATTTGAACATGGCTATCATATCACCCCTTAACCTTCTCTTCTCCAGGCTAAACATACCCAGCTCCCTAAGCTGTTCCTCATAAGGCATCGTTTCCAGGCCTTTGACCATTTTGACCATGTCCTTTATGAATTTGTCTAATGTTCTTTTAAAGCCATCCAAGTTGGTGGTCGTCACTGCCTCGACCACTGTGCATTTGGTGCCTGAGTGTCTTGATATTAAACTTAAAAAAAAATTGGTTGTGATTGATTGATATTGATTGATTGATTGATTGATTGATAGGGTGTGTGTGCCCATGTCTCAAACATGACCCACAGGGGTTGGGGAAATCCAGGTCCCTACTCTTGCCAGTCCTGTTGTGGAAGATGGGAGTTCTGCTTCTATGTGACATCTGACTTCATCCCCCCCTCCCTGAGAACTGTTCAGTAGTGTCACACCACCTTCCAGTGGCTCCACAAACACATCCAGTTACATTCCATTCTAAAGTAGGACTGAACAGAGTTCTTCTGGGATGGTGATGGGAAGGTTTCGTCTTCTTTCTGCCTTTCACAGTCCTGGAGGCAGCCATGACTCTGCTTCCTGAAGTCTTGGCAGATGGGTAACCAACCTGGAAGGTAATTGCTCCAGGGCCTGAAGCTATTTCACTGAGAGTAGCTGCCTCCTGCAGTTCAGTGGTTCACCATTTGGGACACATGTACTCAGATCCAAAAATCCCTAACACTACCATCAAAACTTATTATTAAATTATTATTGTTATTATTATTATTATTATTATTATTATTATTATTATTTTATTTATACCATCCTTCATCCAAGAATCACAGGGTGGTTTCCAGTGAATATTTTTTATCCACATATTGCATTGAAGTGGTGGTGATTTGATGCTAAGAGAGATGACCAGAAAGACCCCCGAAAAGCAATACCAGCAAGGGGGGGGGAAATGGAGGGAAGTCCAGGTGCTGAAGAAGCCACTTAATACCGACATGTTTCAGAGTAATCCTTTGAGGATATGTTTCAAGCAGAAATTCTTACCAAGTTCATGAACTGCTAAGAACACCTAGCAAATGCATGGTGGAGCTCGAATTCAAGGCAGGCGTAGCTCAGACAGCAATCCTGTCTGCATTTAAATCCTAATTTCCCTGCCAATGATGCTGATGGCTCCAGCTCAGGGGCCATAGTAGGACCCACACAGAGACTGGACCCCTAAGAGCAGCCGCTCCACTCATTGGGAGTGGAGCTAGGTAGGGAGTGGAGCTAGGTAGTCAGAGACAGCTGCAGTTCTATTGAAGGCTTGGCCTGGTTTTGGGAACATTTTTGAAGGCTGCCTTGTCTGGCTGTGATGTTACCTGGAGCTATCCAGGGTGCTATTCGTCTTGCTGGTTTGGCTTTTGGAGTTTGACCTCTGCTTTGCCTGAACTTCCTTAACTGATTTGGCCTTACTGGAACCTGACCTCTGCTTGACCTTACTTTGCTTCCTGAATCCAGAACTGGTATTAGTGACATGTAACCTCATGTCTCTGGAATCTGTACCCTGCACATGAACGGACATTTGGGCTAGAACCCTGTCCCCTAGCCTGGGACAGAACAATCCCATCAGCCCCATTGTCCTCCCCCCATTGATCACCCAACCCCCCTCTTCCCACTCATTTCACTTGTCTGACTTCCATTGCTGCTTCCACAGTAGCAGGTAGGGGCAAACAGGAAGAGAGGGAGGTCTTCCCCTTTAGGGGGATCAATATGTGGGTGTAAGGAAGTGGGAGTTGGTGAGTGGAAGGGGCATGTGAGGAGAGCCTCTCCAGTTCAGAGGGCCTTCTCATTGGCTGCTCCCAGACTTTGGAACACCCTTCCCCAGAGAAGTTAAATCGGCTCCCTTCTTGTTGTTCCAACAGGCTTTGGGGGAACCAACTGCTTTTAATGAAGGGGCTAGTCTATGCTGTTTATGTTGTGATGTCTTAATGTTCATCTATCTATCTATAAATTCTGTTAATGTTTAATTGCTTTTAATGGTTTTCCCCCTATGCTTTTAGATGTTCTTATTTGATCTGTAAGCTGCCTTTTGTCCCTGCCAGGGAAAAGGGCAGGGTTTAAATAAATATAGGAGGAGGAGGAGGAGGAAGGGAAGGAAGGAAGGAAGAAAGAAAGAAAGGAAGGGTGGGTTCTAATATGAGATTTGGCAACATCACTAGATCACAGTGTTTTGACATTTTCCAGGATGAAGTGGTCAGCAATTCAAAAGGTGTTTTACTGATAGATCTGTTATTGTATTAAGAATTCTGTGAATATTGGGGCTTAACTGTGCAAAAAGCTTGTTTATGTTGTCTACCTTGTACAAATCAGCCAGCTTTGCACCACTACTGTGTCTGGTGTAAAAGCATCCCATTATGCAGCTTATATTAGCACCATGATTACCTCTTGTAATATAAATATGATGCGCTTGTTAGCTGAGGATGAAAGGCTGGTTGGAGGACCAAAAAATAAAATAAAAATCACTTTGCAGCAACAAGTCAAGATCAGGCATCTATTTTGAGGCTGATTGGTGAATTTTTAAAAGAACACCTGGCAGGGGAACAACAACAACATCCTAAGTGAGTCATGGCTTACAACAAGGAAACTTGAATTCCATAGTTGGGATCTAGCATCAGCTCTAGATCTCTGGATCTAGAGCAGGGCTGGCTTAACTGGTGGCCCTCCAAGCTGTCATTGGACTAGAGATCCCACCAGCCCTGGTCAACATGGCCAATGGCCAAGGATGATAGGAAATGTAGTTTGGATGGTTCACTTTCCCTCTCCTGGACCTTCTCCTTTCCCTGCTCAACCACTCTACTACATTGCTAATAAGCAGGGAATCTGAACCTCATTGCTCCATTATTGGTGGTATTGGGACAATGCCAGAGAATAGCCTTTTCCTGCTCTGCTCTGATCTACTTGTGGGGGCCATGCCAGGAGGTGAGAAGTGGTTTATTGGGTCTTTCATCGCACTAATGACTTCTTGTTGAGGATATTTGCTGGCAGTTAATATCCTGCTGGATTAAATACCCTTGGCTTAGTCTCAGGCCGTCCAATCTTCCAGCCATTTATTTAGCTGCCAAGAAAACAAAATGGCCTCCATCTGGGCTGTTAGAGCTTAATCAATGAAGCCGGGATGTGTTTTAGAACAGGATAGATACCCTTTGTAACAAAACAACTCTAAAGGGGGGGGGGGAATAAAACAAAATCCCTTTGCAAAGTGCCGTAACATTTGTCCATTTCCTGGTTTTTTACTTGTTCAGTCCTCTTCCCCTAAATGCCATATATTCCTTCTTTCTATTGAAGAGGGACTTCAGAGATTCAGAGGCTGGACAGGTGTGTTTTCATGGATAGTCTTGGGAGGAAAAATGTGGAGAAACCACTTCAGTGGAGGCCAACCCCCCTGCCCCTAAGAGATCATAAAGTTGCACAATTTTCTGATCAGATGGAGCATATAAGATGAGCAAATCAGGTGAGCATATAAGATGAGCAAATCAGCTTTCAACCCATTTCTCACTGTCCTCCCTCCCTCTTGTCACCCATTTTCAGAACGATTTATCACGAAATAATAGGCGAGGTTAAGCAATTTATATTTTACCCACCCAAATATGATAAAGTCTGTGTTTGTGGGAGAACCACTGATTTTTCTGAAAGTTGGAAGGGTTTGTTTTCTCAGAAGGAGTGACCATGCCTGCGAATTGTATCAAACTGAGGCAGAAAACAAGAACTTGGGGGACTTTGTTTGTTTTCCTTTTTTAAAAAGGCAAATCGAATGGTTCTCTACAGAATGGCTTCACTCCAGCCTGGATGTACTTGGCAGTTTTAATCTACTTGGGTGGGTGGGTTTCTTTGGCATAACATTTCATCCCCTTTGATGAAGCCATTGCAGTTAACTGGGTGTTGGTAGGAGGGCACCTGAGCTTTGGATTTAACAGACCCAAATAACAAGTCAAAATGGGGTGGGGATGGGTGGGAACAGAGCAGCTCTGAAATTGATCAAGTGGCTTCCCACTGCTACATAGAAACAGAGAATCATAGAGTTGTAGAGTTGGAAGGGACCCTGAGGGTCATCTATCCTAATCCTTGCAATGCAGGAATCTCAACTAAAACATCCATGACAGATGACCATCCAACATCCAGTGAAGGTTTTGTGGGCTTCCCATAGGGACATCTGACTGGCCACTGTGAGGACAGGATCCTGGGCTAAATGGGCCACTGACCTGATCCAGCCGCTCTTCTTATGTACTCCTTCCTGCAGACCCACCCACCCACCCTCCCCAGCCTCTCCCAATGGAACTTCTCCTCCCTCCATTTTATCTTCAGATTTCTGACACCTTCCAAGTTGAAAAAAGGAAATATGATGAAAAGATTGTATGAAGTTTGTGGGAGTCGCCTTGCCAACACGAGGCATGTTGTTCTCTGAGCAGAAATGTGATTAAGAAAGGTTACAATGACAGCTCTGTCACATCGTTGCTTTTATCCCAAGGTGCCTTTATGCAACTGCTAAATATTTAATACCTTTTTTAAAAACTCCGAGCCTCAGATTTCATCAGGCAATGATGAAAATGACTTCAGATCTAGAACTGGGCCACGGAGTGGATGGGGTGTGTGACTGAGAGGTAAAGACTCTATCAACAACTACCGTGGGTTGACTCTTTGCCAAATGTTGGTGTTTTTCTGCAGTGGCAAGGAGTCAACAGGTGCTCCTTTAAAATGAGACAAATGAATTAGAGTCTTCTGCAGAACAAGCACAGACCTTTCCCCGTAGCATTTCCCATTTCACAGCCCCCATCCTCTAGGCAAACTGAATGAAATTTTGTCTTTTCTTAGCTTTGGAGTTCCATTTGTGAGAGCTTCTGAGCAATGTGGTAACTTATACAGACATATTTGTTGAAAGTTTTGAGAGTGAATTGTTAAAACAAAACCCCTACTCAACCCCAAAGATGGCAGCCAGTTATACCCATATTGCAGACCAGGAGGGTGGGCTGGGTGCTGCACTTGGAAGGAGGAGGAAGAGGAGGAGGCAGGTGGGAAAGCTTTAAATATCTTCTGCCTGCTCCTCCCCTGTGCTGGAATGTGCTCTGGGAATTGGGAGTGGCTTCTTGCCAGTCTTCTGGTCCCTCTGCAAACTCACTCCCACTCAGACCCCTTTTGGAGCTGGATGGGGGAGCAATATTCCCCAAATGTTTGGCTGGACACCCTGCCTCTGGAGTCAACTGCAATCTCTGCTGCCTCAAGACAGGACTGGCCCGGGAATAATATGTCTTGTTTCCCACACACCTTACATAATTTATTATTTTTTTGCGTTGCACAACGATGGGCTCGGAAGACCAGTTTTTCAGACCTTTAGCAGAATTTTGCTTCTGTAGCAAGGAGGTGAAACCAACATCGTAATTCATGCCCCCGACTCTCCCATAAAAGCGTCATAAAATATAATGGCCCATTTAGATTGCATGACGGGTCATATTTTGGGGTGGGGGTTTCTTTGCTCAGCTTTGGGGAAAGGATGTGGTCAGAGATAGCCGGAGGGCTTTCATGTCAGACAAAACTGTGCTTCCCTGAAGTGCTCCTTTCCATCTCAGTGCAGTGTTGGAGTGGCTGGTGTTGCAGAGAGGTGTGAAAAACGGGCTGTTGCAAGTAGGAGTTGGAGGCGGCTCGTATGACTTCCCTACGCTTTCAGAAGTCTTTGGCTTCAATAAACCTTGGCGGCTTCTCTGCAGCTGGAAGCTCTCCTGGCTCCCATCCCAAATGCTACAACCAACAGAGGCTCTTACACGGAGAAAGCTTCATTCAAGACTTTCAGCACTACAAGTAAGACTACAGGTACAGATTTCCAAGGCACATCTGGGGAGTTCGAGAACAGCATCGGCGGTCCGAGGCCAGATGAAACCTGCAAAGGTGTTTCAACAAATGGCCACACCCTTCCCTCCAGCTTTGAAAGGTGAGATGTGCCATTGTGGCATGCTCACCTGCAAGACTGCTTCTCCCTATAAAGCCTGGTGTATTGGAGATGTTCGTTCCTGTGAATGGGGCATGCCATGGGTCTGTTTCCAACAGACGTGGTGGTGCTGAGTTCCCAGGAATGGAATGGGGGTCAGCCCATCTCGGTCCTCCTCCAGCTGTCCATCTTCCCCTCTTGGCGGGCTGAGGGCCTCTCCCATTGCTAGAGAAATCTCTCTGCTCCATAGCTGGAGCAGCACAGAGAGCCAGTGGGGCTGTCTCCCCTTCCCCAGCCTCTATAGACACAGAAGTGGAGGCCCCATCCTTCCCCTCGATTGTCATCTATGCAGCACTCACAAAAGTAACCGCTAACCACCATCGCAAAGTACCTAATAGCTGTTGGAAGTGCCACAGCAGGGATCACTCCATTTGTAACTTAAGGGATCATACTGTTGTCAGAATACGCACTGGAGCCAGTGGGACAGCCAAGGAGGTCCCTGGAGACAGGGCCAATCTGTTCTGATTTTCTCCTCAACCTCCTTGAAAAGAATACACTTTGTGATTTCCTACTAAACCCCAAGCTCCACCCATCTCCCACCCCACTCTCACTTAGCGTTAACCCATTTTCTAGGGTTGTGCAGCAGATCCGGACAACATCTTGATCCTGAAATGAATCAGGCCAATCTGGCTTTCAGCTGGATTGGATTGAGTCAGTTACAGGTCAGCCCAGGTCAGGTTGCCCACCTGGAGGGATCCAAGGCTGCCAAAGCAGGAGGGAGAAAGTGTGGCAGCCAGCCTCTGTAGGGTCATAGAACTGTAGAGTTGGAAGGGACCCTGAGGGTCATCTAGTCCAACCCACTGCAATGCAGGACTCCTGCCCACAGCCATCTCCAAGGCTGTCTCAACCCAATCCAGCTGAAAGCCAGATTGGCCTGATTCATTTCAGGATCAAGAAGTTGGCCGGATCTGCTGCACAACCCTAGAAAACGGGTTAACACTAAGTGACCAGAGTGGAATATGGAAAACTTTGATACAACAGATCTGTACCATTCAGGCCAATGTATGTCTTTGATCAGAGGTCCACTTTGGAATTCACACTTGGCTGGATTCCTTTAGCTGTGACGGATTCACTTATTATCAATGCCACAAGCACCTGATCTGTAATTTGTACTGTGTGGTCTATTACTGCAAGATTTCCTTTTTTGGGGGGGGGACCATGATGCAAATTCAAGAGGGTACTTTTAATTATACTAGATCCATCTTTTATCCAGACCCCTTACGTGACTCCTCGTGTACAGCAATACATTCATAATAAAGTATTGTCATGCTATTGGGCATCCACACCAGCTTCCCCATGTTGTGGGGCAAAGACAACTTAGGGGAAATAGCCATCACTCGTTATGAGCCAACTCCTAGGGGCTGACATCCCTTCACTCTTGCAATAAAAGATTTGAGGTGGCCAGCCTCCTGCAAAGCTGATGGGCATTGCCATTCAAATGGTGTCTATGCACCGTGTCTTGTGATTGATTATGCAGGGTGGGGCTTACCTGCTTCCCCCCCTTATTTTATTCATGTTGGCACCGCTGCATCATTCAGTGTTAGAACATCTGCTTTGCATGCAGATGGTCCCAAGTTCAATTCCCAGCATCTCCAGGCAGGGCTGGGAGATATCCCTGACTGAAGCCCTGCTGAGCCACTGCCAATCATTGTAAACAATACCGAGGTAGATGGACCAAGGGACAAAATAAGGAAGCTTCGTGTGTGGTTCCTGTGTTTATTCTGGCAATGCTCATTTTGCTGGCCTCTACCCCACTCCCTAGGGACCCAGGTGGTGCTGTGGGTTAAACCACAGAGCCTAGGGCTTGCTGATCAGAAGGTCGGCAGTTCGAATCCCTGCAACGGGGTGAGCTCCCGTTGCTCAGTCCCAGCTCCTGCCCACCTAGCAGTTCGAAAGCATGTCAAAGTGCAAGTAGATAAATAGGAACCGCTCTGGCGGTAAGGTAAATGGCGTTTCCGTGCACTGCTCTGGTTCGCCAGAAGCGGCTTAGTCATGCTGGCCACATGACCTGGAAGCTGTACGCCGGCTCTCGGCCAATAAAGCGAGATGAGCGCCGCAACCCGAGTCGGACACGACTGGACCAAATGGTCAGGGGTCCCTTTACCTTTACCCCACTCCCTGTTCATATTCCTTGCTTGTATTGAAATTTTGGGATAATAGTGTGTCACGGGTGAAAATCTAATAGATTAGGCAGAGTTGCAGAGAAAGACTGGGCAGCCTTTTAATATTTTTTTCTGATACACATGCAGTCCCCCCCCCAACTTCCCTCATTTCTTCAGTCTATGGGATGTGCCGAATGAGGAGCCAGGCAGCAGACCCCCCTCCCCAATCTCTGTCTCTCTGTCTCTCTCTCTCACACACACATACATGCACACCAGTCATGTTTATTGCTCTCCACTTCCTCCCACTCCAGGAGTTGGGGGAAAAATGGCCTCTTGAATGCCGTTTGACAAGCCAATTCAGACCAATCCAAGAGAGTTACGCATCCATTCGGCACATTTGTGCTTCTCTACATGCCATTAAGAAGGAAATATGGCTCGAGCGCTCTCTCCAGAAGGGAAGTCTTTATGGCAGGCAATAAAAGAGCTGCTTGATCAAATTTCTGCAAGCAAGCAGCTCCTTATGTCCATGCATGGGCCTCCTCCTCCTCCTCCTCCTCCTCCTCCTCCTCCTCCTCCTCCAAATCCAGCTTCACCATGAACTGTGGGCTAGGGTACAAAAAATATTGTTCCTCTGGTGTCACACCATACATTTCACATGCTATGATGCCACTGCAAGCAGTCACAGATTCCCCCCAAGGTTGTTTGTTCAGGATGCTGAAACCTGCTAGGAGGCCTCTGTTCCTCTTCCAGAGCTACAATTCCCAGACTTCCTTATGGAGAGGGATTGATTGTTACACCACTCGGGGATTTGTAGCTCTTTGAGGGCAATAAGGCACAGCTCTAGGCACCCTCAACAAACATGAGCCTCCAGAATTCTTTGTGGTAAGTCATGGCTGTTTAAAGTGGTATCATAGTGCTTTAAAATGCATGGTGGGGATGTGGTCAAAGTTAACATAAGAACAAAGGGAAGGGTGAATGAATTCCTATGCCCCACAAATAACCCAGAGATGCATTTTTAATAAAAGGACACATTCTACTCATGTAAAAACATGGTGATTCCCGGACCATCCATGGGCCAGATTGAGAAGGTGATTGGGCCGCATCTGACCCACGGGCCTTAGGTTGCCTACCCCTGACGTTGACCATCTAGCTCAGACTGGTTTTTTTGTGTGTGTGTGGAATCAAGGCTTGCACCAAGGGAGGTCAAGTCAGTCTTGGATTGGTCTTCATCAGATCAGCCTACCCAAAACAATCCAAGGCCGTCAGGGGGCAGGGCACCTGACAAGAAGTCTACAGGGTGCTGATTTTCAAGACTGTTCCCTGTTGAACACGGGATTCAATCCTGTTGGCTGCAGGGCACTGTTCCTTCCTCCTCTTGAGCAATGGCAGGGAGGCTCGATCCTGCAGGGTGCTTCCCACAGGGAAGGCTCTTGAGAACAGCACTGTGCAGGGTTGAATTCTCCACAGGGTACACGGTGCTCTTCCTGCAGGCAATGCTTCTGTGAAGCAGCACCCCCCAGGACAGCCAGGAGGGGAAAAAAGAGGCACTGCATCTCCTTTTCCCACCCCATTTAAAATTTCCAGAGCCTTATAGGAAATCAAAGTGACAACCTTTCCATGAGCCAGTGTAGTGGTTAGAGGACTAGAACTTGGGACAAGCCAGGGTTCAAATCCCCATTCAGCCATGAAGCTCACTGGATGGCCTTGGGCCACTCACTGCCTCTCAGCCTAACCTACCTCACAGGGTTAGAATCATAGAATTGTAGAGCTGGAATGGACCCCAAGGGTCATCTAGTCCAACCCCCTGCAATGCAGGAATTTTGGGTAAAGGATCCATGACAGATGGCCATCCATTCTCTGCTTAAAAATCTCCAAGGAAGGAGAATCCAGGGAAGGAGAGTTGTGGGGATTAAATGATGAGGGGGGGGGACCATGTACACCACCCGGGGCTCATTGTAGGTAAAGGTAGGATAGGTAAAGGTAAAGGGACCCCTGACCATTAGGTCCAGTTGTGTCCAACTCTGGGGTTGCGGCGCTCATCTCGCTTTATTGGCCAAGGGAGCCGGCGTACAGCTTCCAGGTCATGTGGCCAGCATGACTAAGCCGCTTCTGGCGAACCAGAGCAACGCACGGAAACGCCGTTTACCTTCCCGCCGGAGCGGTTCCTATTTATCTACTTGCACTTTGACGTGCTTTTGAACTGCTAGGTGGGCAGGAGCTGGGACAGTGCAACGGGAGCTCACCCCGCCACAGGGATTCGAACTGCCGACCTTCTGATCAGCAAGCCCTAGGCTCTGTGGCTTAACCCACAGCGCCACCTGGGTCCCTCACAAAAGGAAGGATATAAATGCCATAAATAAAATAAAGTTTCTTATGCTATGCCAGTAGCTGCAGAGCACTATGGGGCACATCCATTGGTATTTGGAGGCACACTGGAATTGGGGGAGGGGGTCTCACCCTGCCAAGTTACCCTTTGATCTGGAGGAAGTGGGGCATCCCAACATTTTCAAAACAGCTGCTGTTAATTGTCGATTGAGAAAAATTAGGTCAAAGCTGGGACCAGCTTTGAGCCACACAATTGAGCTGCCTTTTCTCCATTTGCAGAGAGCCAGCCTTGCTGAACGAGGGAACGATCTGCTTTCTCGCAAGGAAATATTGGTCACTTCTTCTGGGCACCCTGACAGCATGCACGGCTTTATTTATACTGTGTGTGGGTAAATAATTCTATTTACATCTGAGGCTGTGAATCAAGCTCAGCTTGAGGTCAAAAGTGGAATTAAAATCAGTAGCACTTCGGCTCAAGCAATGCATCAGGGAGAGAGTGGGAGAGAGAGAGAGAAATAGAGCCCCACACACCCTCTGCTCTAGGCACAGTTTCAGCATGGCTAACTCACAGAAAATCCACGAGTGAAGCAAGCATGAAGATTGAATTATGCTTCATCTGCCGTGCAGCTTTTGCAGCAGCCCCTCTGGGCAGCAAACCAAGCCCTTTGGCAAAGCAGAGAGCAGCAGCTCTTTATTTCTGTGGTCCATAGGAGTCAGGTGCCCCCTTCACAAGAACTTCTGATCTTCACCAGGGAGCATGTCATGCTGAATCTGGGGTGGAAGACTACCATCTAGGGGTGGGCAAATATCTCAGGTCCAGTTTCTCGTTTCCCCCCAATAATAAATGCAGCTCTCCACATTTCTGTAGCAATTAACGGACCAAAGTTAGCAATAACTGTTAATTTCAATAGGCCTACTCTGAGTGGGACTAGCATTGGACACAACCCTATGTTCTTCACATTTCTGCAGCAATTTGTGAATTTGGGAGGGGAAACCTTCTTTAGCATTCTTTAGCATTTTAGTCCAATTCTATCCAAATAAACACATTTTTAATGGAGTTATGACAAGCAGTTTCTCCTAACATAATGCATTTTTGTATGTTGTTTTCACTGATATATTTCTTTTTTCCACACGTTCCTCTGATATATGCATTTTTATATGTATTGTTTGGTTGGGGAACTGCATTGCAACATTCAGGGAAGTGCGTATTTCAAATCAAATGACAGCTATGTTTCGGTTCGCATATTGGTTTGTGTAAATCGCGTACTTTCTCATTAAAATGCAGCCAAAATTGAATCTACAAAGGTGACATGATGTGCTTCAGAGATCTCATCTTTGACTTGCCTTGCGGAGATCCCTCTTCACCTCTGACAAACGAAAAATACCTTGAAGGAGCCTCACATTTCCTTGAGATTCATCTAGATCCAATACACCAGTGTGGTGTAGTGGTTAGGAGCAGTAGACTCGTAATCTGGTGAACCGGGTTTGTGTCTCCGCTCCTCCACATGCAGCTGCTGAGTGACCTTGGGCTAGTCACACTTCTTTGAAGTCTCTCAGCCCCACTCACCTCACAGAGTGTTTGTTGTGGGGGAGGAAGGGAAAGGAGATTGTTAGCCACTTTGAGACTCCTTCGGGTAGTGATCAAGCGGGATATCAAATCCAAACTCTTCTTCTTCTTCTACACGCCCCTAGAAAATTGCTCAGTTTCCTCACTTAAGCCCTGAATTAATTTGGTCAGAAAGTAGAGGGGGAAGAAGGCAATGCTGCATCTCTTCACAACCACTCATTCCCTGACTGAGAGCAGGAGGGTTTAGTCCTGCTTGTATCCAGTTTTCAGTTGTGTTCCCTGCAGAGGAGCACCTTGTAGCCCACAGGGAATGCACTGGGGAAGCAGACTCTAGCAGTGTGTGCCCTATAGTATAACATGCTGGTGAAGCACACACGCACACACACACACACACACACACACACACACACACACACACACACACCCCAGCCTTCCTGCCTGATAACCCACCCTATGATCATCCTGGATCATTCCAAGCAGCCGAAACCGCCCTATGATGACCCAGAGCTATTGACTCAAGCCTGATTTGGTTCAGGATTTGGCTGAATCTGCCACACGGTTCTGCAGTCCACAACACAAATCTTGACTAATTTTTAAGAACAGAAACTTCTAGTGGGCTAAGGTCTACTCAGTGTAGGCCTATTGAAATTAATGGATCTAAATTGAGAGAACATAAGATAAGCCTGCTGGATCGGGTCAATGTCCCATCTAGTCCAGCATCCTGTTCTCAGAGTAGCCAAGCAGATGCTTCTTCTGGGAAACCCGCAAGCAGGACTCAAACACAGCAGCACTCTTCCTTTCTATGATTTCTGGCCACTGGTAGTCAGAAGCATTTCTGCCTCTGACTATGCCTGTAGAGCATAGCTGTAGCATAGCCAAACATAGCATCTAGATCAAGGGAAGTAATAGTAGCACTGTATTCTGCTCTGGTCAGACCTCACCTGGAATACTGTGTCCAGTTCTGGGCACCACAGTTCAAGAAGGATACTGACAAGCTGGAACGTGTCCAGAGGAGGGCAAACAAAATGGTTAAAGGCCTGGAAACGATACCTTATGAGGAACGGCTTAGGGAGCTGGGTATGTTTAGCCTGGAGAAGAGAAGGTTAAGGGGTGATATGAAAGCCATTTTCAAATATATAAAAGGATGTCATATAGAGGAGGGAGAAAGGTTGTTTTCTGCTGCTCCAGAGAAGCGGGCACGGAGCAATGGATTCAAACTACAAGAAAGAAGATTCCACCTAAACATTAGACAGAACTTCCTGACAGTAAGAGCTGTTCGACAGTGGAATTTGCTGCCAAGGAGTGTGGTGGAGTCTCCTTCTTTGGAGGTCTTTAAGCAGAGGCTTGACAGCCACCTGTCAGGAATGCTTTGATGGTGTTTCCTGCTTGGCAGGGGGTTGGACTGGATGGCCCTTGTGGTCTCTTCCAACTCTATGATTCTATGATTCTATATCTCTGCGAGTGTCAGCAACCCATCTCTCCCCAATCTGATGAAGCATCCAGAGATTACGTACCACAACAGGAAAGCGCATATATAATTCCTCCCAACCTTATGGATTTGCTGCAGTTTCGGGTTGCATGATTTCTGTGGCTTTCATGAAATGTAGCTTGAACCAGCCCTATAAATATTACGAGTAGAAGATGAAACCAAAACTCTAGTTACATTTCAATCACTTTCAATAGACTGTATAGTGTTCATATAAAGCATGACTGACTGAAGACATTTGACATCAAGGGTTGGTTTTTTTAAAAAATAAAATATATATATAGAAGCGAAGGAGCATCGTTATGCAGTTTGCTGTGGGGATTATGTCTTGATGGAGTTAAAGCCATAAACTACCTAGAAGTAATCTTTTCTTATTTTTAAATTGCCTATTCCAGTTCAGTTGCAAAGCTGTTTCCCGACATTCCTGCCACCACTTATTTTGCTCTGCTTGGGGAGGAAAGAAAGGGGGGGAAGGAGGAGAGGACTGGCGTACCTGGATAAGTCAACTCGAATTAAATGCAATCTTCTTTACAGCCCCTCATAAAGTCACTCAACTCATAATATTGTTTAGTCTCACATTAGTCATCATTTTCTGTTGCGAACCAGCTGAGTGGAAATTGGATTGCGGCGAGAATGCAATTATTTCATATATCCCTATTGACATGTGGCAGTTGGTTTCCTGCAAAAAAGAAAAAGAGAGGAAAAGATCAGGGCTACGCATGGGTCAAATATAACAACTATAGGTAGGCAGGAGCAGTAAGGGAAGGGGGGGAAAGGTCTTCTTGACATCTCCATGGTCCTGAACACTCTCAATAGGAGTGGAATTCAGTTCCCCAAGCATTTCTCTGAGCTCAGATCTGTTTGCAAACCACCTATATCTGTTCTTCAACCTTGGGTCCCCAGATGTTCTTGGACTACAATTCCAATTATCCCCAGCCAGCTTAAACTGAATTGGATCAAGTCAATTTATATATTTTTAAGCACAGGCCAGCACCATGGACAGCTCCCACCTGGCCCTGTTGGCTGGAACTCTGCCTTCTATTATAACTGTAGAGCAGGGGTCAGCAACCTTTTTCAGCCATGGGCCAGTCCACCGTCCCTCAGACCAAGTGGTGGCCGGACTATATGTTTTTTGGAGGGGGGGAATGAACGAATTCCTATGCCCCACAAATAACCCAGAGATGCTTTTTAAATAAAAGCACACATTCTACTCATATAAAAACACCAGGTAGGCCCCACAAATAACCCAGAGATGCATTTTAAATAAAAGGACACATTCTACTCATGTAAAAACATGCTGATTCCCAGACTATCTGCGGGCCAGATTGAGAAGGCGATTGGGCCGCATCCGGCCGACGGGCCTTAGGTTGCCTACCCCTGCTGTAGAGGGATGTTATCTCCGCGAAGAGCTGAAGCCTATGAAGGATGTCAAGAGCTGACTTACTGTTGACCGCCACCTCCTTGGAGGAGCTGGCTGTATTTATTAAAGGATCCTTGTCTGATTTTGTATCCATTGGCTTCAACAAGGCCAGGGAGGTGAAGGTATCATTAGACTTTTCAGTTTTCTGAGTCCATTGGCTTCAGAAAGGTCAGGGAGATTGGGGTACTCTTGGAGTGCTCACTTGGATGGAGGATGAAGGCAGGGCCACATCAACTGGCAAGGAGATAGAAGACTGTACCAAAGGTTCTCTACTGGGTGAACTTCATTTTCTGTGGGGTATCATGCTTTGCACTCAGGATCTAAAGCAGAGATGGGGAATCTGCAGCTCTGCAGCTGTTGATGGGTTACAACTCTCGCCAGACTTGACCATTGTCTGTAATATAGAGCCCACTCATGGTCTATGCATGTGGGGCAGTTTTAGGCATCTTTAAAAGAACTCTTTGCTCTCACCAAGCTACATTCCCTAGGTTTCTTTGGGTGAAGCTTTGACAGTAAACTGATACAGCCTTGTACAGTAAGCCCACAATTTACATGCATTTAACTTGTGTGCATTCAGCTTTAAGTGCTTGGCAAAATTAAAATTAAAAGGGGGTGGGAAAGTATCTGAGAGAAAGAATTTGGGAAATCCGCCTGCTATTGCACTCAATGTGTTTTGACTCTACACAAGTTTGGCTTTAGGTGCTATCCCCAAAATGTAACCCCACCTAAGTTGTGTGCTTACTGTACTTTAGGATGTGCCCTTATATAGTTATATATACATCACACAATGTATACACACATATTCTTGCATGCTGTTATTGAAGTTCACCTAGCTTGTAATAATGGTATATATTACAAAAAGAACATCGCTTGCAAGAATGGCTGTTGTAGAGTTATTAGTATTATTGTTTCTGGGTCCTTTGACAATTGCCATTGGGGAATACATATTTGCAACATTCTCTGGGTTTACTGTGGAATGAATTCTGTGTTTGTGTTTTTAAAGGCGAGCTGCATTTTCTGTGCTCAGGGGCCTGTTAATCAAAATATTCAGTCCAGCCATCACATTACACTCACAGAGGTATGTGAAATATTCCTAAAAACCACACCATTATCCAGCTTTCTTAATTGTTTTTGTTGGATTTTGTACCTGGAAAACATGACAAGTTTCAAGGCTGGTGGGCTGTGAAAAGCTCTTGCTTTGGCAAATCTCCTTGTTAAATTGGTTCATAATACTGAAGACACAGAAGGAAGGCAGACATACAAGTTCTCTTCTTACTCGTCCATCCTTTGGTAAGTATGTAGACCTGGGCAGCCCAGCAAACGAAAAATGAATCCTGGAGAAAACAGACCACCACCATGAGGGTTGCCACAAAAGTGTCCAAGATCTATTTGATGTTGGGGCAAAAAGAAAATGGGTTTCTATGTCTGAGTGTGAGTTGGCTCTCAAATCCTATAGCTAAATAGGATCCTCTTGCAGCAAGATGGATTGCTTAGACCAGTGTTTCCCGACTCGTCAATGGGTCATGAAGCCTTTATAGGTAAGCCCAAAATATCCTTCAATCAGATGGCGTGCTCACAATCCCATGAACAAAACTGTGAATCACCTTGTAAGTCCTTTAAATATTTCAACAAATTCCACATTAATACATTTTCACTTGGATGCCTTAAGCAATGGTTATAAAACTGGCAAACATATTGCTAACACACACACACACACACACACACACACACACACACCAATGGCTGCTAAAGACCTAAGGTCCAAAATTTGTGTAACAATAAATTGATGGGCCCCCAGACCAAATAAATTTGGACTAGCACATCACCCTTACCAGAAAGATTGGGAACCACTGGCTTAGACCAAAGTCCCCAGTCTCAGGGTTTTCCGTTATAACAGGGGTGGGATAACAATTCCAGCTCTCTTTTGGGTGATGTAAGAACACTTGCCAGCAGGAAGTAAGGCTAGTGGAAAAAGCGGAAAGAACAACAACTGTATTTTATGTTTTGTACAGTTACTTAGTTTCTGCACACATCACAGGGCCTATTCAGATGCCTGTGGGAAACCCTCAAGTGCTTTCTGATGGTTACAGCTGTTTGTCAGTGGAACAGACTCCCTCAGAAGGTGGTGGATTCCCCTTCATTGGAGGTTTATAAGCAGAAGTTGGATGACCATTTGTCAGGGATTCTTTAGTTGTGGTTCCTGAATTGCAGCAGGTTGGATTAAATAATCGTTTGGTCTCTTCCAACTCTACAGTTATATTATTCTAAGTGGAACCCAAGAGCAACAGCACTCTCACCTCCTGCGGTTTCCAGAAACTGGGATTCAGAAGTATGCTGTTGTTGTTTAATGATTTAGTCGTGTCCGACTCTTCCTGACCCCATGGACCAGAGCATGCCAGGCACTCCTGTCTTCCACTGCCTCCCGCAGTTTGGTCAGACTCATGTTGGTAGCTTTGAGAACACTGTCCAACCATCTTGTCCTCTGTCGTCCCCTTCTCCTTGTGCCCTCCATCTTTCCCAACAGTCTTTTCCAGGGAGTCTTCTCTTCTCATGAGGTGGCCAAAGTATTGGAGCCTCAGCTTCAGGATCTGTCCTTCCAGTGAGCACTCAGGGCTGATTTCCTGCAGAATGGATAGGTTGGATCTTCTTGCAGTCCATGGGACTCTCAAGAGTCTCCTCCAGCATCAGAATTCAAAAGCATCAATTCTCCGGCGATCAGCCTTCTTTATGGTCCAGCTCTCACTTCCATACATCACTACTGGGAAAACCATAGCTTTAACTATATGGACCTTTGTCGGCAAGGTGGTGTCTCTGCTTTTTAAGATGCTGTCTAGGTTTGTCAGAAGTATAGTGTCTCTAATTGAGGAGATAAGACCATAGGCCATCATGGCCAGTAGCCATTGATAGTCTTCTCCTCCATGAATTTGTCTAATTTCCTTTGAAAGCCATCTATTAAAGCTTCATTGAATAGGCAACAGATGGGGAGGGCTATTTTCTCCTTTAGTTTTCCCACCGTTGCCCATCCTTAACCCCCACTTCCCACACACATTTACACACCCCTGTCCTTGCCACTCAAAGTCCTCCCCAGCCTTTGCAGCCCAAACATAAATTTACTGCTTCTCTCACTGTGGGCTCGGGCAATCTCTCTGAATCTGTTCTTATTGATTGAAGGAAAAAGGCTTTGATTCTGTGAGCCGTGGAGCTGTTACTCATGAAACTATGACAACTCAGTATTAGCTGCGAATCAATGAGCTTTTTAAAGGAAGTCGACGCAACAGAAAAAGTCTCTCGCTGCTGAAGCCTGATAAGCCCATTGCTGGAACAAGTCATAGCTTTATCTTAAATGCCATGTGATCTCTTTCCTTCCCTAGTTTGATAGTTCCATTTACTGCATTGATTGCGATTATAACCCATCTCGGCTACGATTTCACCCTTTCTGGAAGCACTTACACAGAAGGGTAATATTGAAAAGGACTGTCTTCCTTTTCTCACACACTACAGATGACTCACAAATAAGACACTTCCAAGAAGAGAGAGGCAGGGAGACTCAGAAACTGCTGGATGAAAGTCACAGAGCTTAAGTTTTAAGAGGAAAGGTCCAGGATCTCAATTCCATTTTTTAATTCTCATGAAAATTCCCCAGTATTTTAATACAAATTTATCCTAATAAACACTTGTGTTTTTTTGCATGGGGTTTGGTTGAATGTACGCATCTTTGCAAAACAATTTGCCCATATGCAATACATTTTTGCATGTTGTTTTCCTAATGTATGCATTTTTTAATGCACACTTTACAACACCGTATGCATTTCTGTATATAAAATAATTGGCCGGAAATCTGCATTGCAAAATTCAGGGAAGTGTGAATTTTGAAGGATGGCTACGTTTGGGTTCTCATCCCATTTTCGAAAGTGCAGATTTGGTAGGTTTCCTTTTTAAAATGCAAATGGAAACAGATTTCTCATCCATTCCTACTCGCTGTATACACCATTAGCCTTCTGTTTCTTGCCCAGTCCGGATCCGAGTGAATCCAAAGACACTTCTGTTAATAGATTAACAGAAAGAGCTACGTCTCATCTTCTTCTTGCCTTCCACTGCCTAGGTGCGAGCAAAACTCGAAACTGAGCCCATGATAAATGAGGAACGCAAAGCTGAAAGTGCTTCTTTCCAAGTGTCCTATTGATCCTCTGGCAAAAGTTCCCTTCATTCCTGGATTCTGAGGCTGGCATTTCAAATGAAGAGATGCTTTTATATAGTGGTACAAGTTCCTCTTCAGTATAGTGATACACGGTTTGCTCTTGAGCTCAGGAAAGTTTTCTTCTCCTGCTACTGCGGGATGCAGAGCTTCCATTAAGGAAAAGGGACACCCCCTGTCATCTGGGAACATGATTGCTGCTCCTAGTACATTTGGCCCTCTTCATGACCCTGGTTCCCCCCTGCCCTAGCTTCTCAGTCTGCAAACAGACTGCAAACAGTCTTGGAGGGTAAGTTTGGCTCAGGGATATCTATCTATCTATCTATCTATCTATCTATCTATCTATCTATCTATCTATCATCTATCTATCTATCTATCTATCTATCTATCATCTATCTATCTATATCATCTATCTATCTATCTATCTATCTATCTATATCTATCTATCTATCTATATCTATCTATCTATCTATCTATCTATCTATCTATCTATCTATCTATCTATCTATCTATCATCTCTATCTATCTATCTATCTACCTATCTAATCTCTAGCTATCATCTATCTATATCTATCTATCTATCTATCTATCTATCTATCATCTATCTATCATCTATCTAATCCAGTGTTTCTCAACATTTTAGGGGCAACAGCACACCTGTCTCATGAAAAAAATCTCACGGCACACCACCACCAGAAAATGTCAAAAAACGGGGAAAGGGGAAGGATATATGTACCTCGATTCCCCTGCTTTGGGGGGTGGGGTGTCTGCGTGCCTCGGCGGGAGGGAGGGGAAGGATTCAGGTGGGCGAAAACGGAGCAGGAGATCGGCGATCGCAGCGGGTCAGGCGCCCGTTCCCTCTCCGCCTCCCGCGCTCAGGGCACCGGCGGTCGCCCCGCCCATGCTCACCGGAAGCGGCGCACCCGGAGGGGGAAAGAAGCCGGATCGGAAGTGGGCGCCTCTCTAGCCTCTACCCGAGGCTCTATGATCCCGCGCCCTCGTCTGGCTCGTCCGGCTCTATGATCCCGCGCCCTCGTCCTGCCGGAGCCGCCTGTGTGCACAGCCCAATGCGCCGGGAGTTTTCCCGCGGCACAGCAGCTGGTGTCTCGCGGCACACCAGTGTGCCGCGGCACACCGGTTGAAAAACGCTGATCTAATCTATCATCTATATCTATCTATCTATCTATCTATCTATCTATCTAGCTAGCTAGCTAGCTAGCTAGCTAGCTAGCTAGCTATCTATATCATCATCTATCTATCTATCATCTATCATCTATCATCTATCTATCTATCTATCTATCTATCTATCTATCATCTATCTATCTATCATCTATCTATCTATATCATTTTTGCCAATTTACTCAGTGTTAGGTACCACTGATATATCATTTTCATGTAATATTTATTTAAGGGGTTTCCTGGTGTCATTGTGATTTCAAATTTGGCCCATGGGGATGGAGGGATACTGATTTGACCCACTGGCCACAACCAGTTCTCCCAATCATGTCAGGCTTTGGGGACTTGGTTCCCTCCCCCTCTTTGGACGTAGATAAGCAGTACAATGCAAAAAGAGTCGCTTACCATTTAAAGAGTCTTTAATGATCACAGCAAAAGAACAAAGCAGCCATTCTCAGAATGATGCTGTTCCCCATTAAGGTTTCCACTGTTAGGGAAAAATTCCAGGTGTGAGGCTACTCAGCCACCTGGCCTGTCAGGCAAGGCATGCTGGTTCTTGCAGAAGAAAAGGAGGAGGCCAGCCAAGCAGAGCAAAGGAGAACGACGTTTATTGCGCAACAGGTTCAAGTGAAGATTGAACCCCGAGGAAGGGGTGACAAGAACTTTTAAAACTTCCCTCATTCTCCCAGAACACCGTTCATTAAGCATCATCACTACATCACTGTTACATGGGTAAAATGTCAGAAAAGGGGAGGGTTACACAGGATTAACATACAGGAAATGAAATGCAAATGTAAGATAAGTGTCAGGAGGAACATCTTGAGTGCCCATCAGGGCAAAACAATGAAGCTTCGTTTGAATAGTCTGTCACTTAGATGGGCTCCGGAGGGGAGCATTTGCCTAGTGATTACCCCTTGGGGTCCCTTCCTGTGCGTTTACTCGAAAGGAGACTTCATTTAGGTGCCCCCCGTCCCGTTCCATATCACCACCCACTTACCCCCTAGTCACTTCCACACCTTGCAACCTGATCTCACAACCACTGCACTTTTTGTGTAGCCACCTTCTCTGCTCTACGTGATCTTGGACTGATAGGCTGAATAGTTTCCAGCGAGAGAGAGAGTCTGTTAGCTCTCTCTCTTCCTCTTTCTTCCTGACTTTGCTGTTCACCCCCCAGTTCTTCCCAACTTTTGTCTTCAGAACTATGCCCCTCTGCAAACCACTGTTCCAAATTTATACTGCTCCACTGCTCCTGGGCAGCTTCAGGATCCTGGCCATGAGCAGGGGGAGGGGGGAGGCTCCCATCATTCCTCATCAAAACTGTACTCCTCAGCCTGGTCTCTGACAAATCACTTGGCATTAGCCGCTCAGGTGGTGGTGATCTCAAAACATTTCTTGTTTCTTACCCAAATGCTCAGGACAGAGCAGGGTTACTGAAGAATGTGCCTCTGGGAAAGAAGAAGACGAGTAGAAGAGTTTGGATTTGATATCCCGCTTTATCACTACCCGAAGGAGTCTCAAAGCGGCTCACATTCTCCTTTCCCTTCCTCCCCCACGACAAACACTCTGTGAGGTGAGTGGGACTGAGAGACTTCAGAGAAGGGTGGCTAGCCCAAGGTCACCCAGCAGCTGCATGTGGAGGAGCGGGGAATCGAACCTGGTTCACCAGATTACGAGACTACCGCTCTTAACCACTACACCACACTGGAAAGAACAAAGAGACTTTCCTTCCTCCTCCCCCCACCCTCCATTAGCTATTGAACTGTTTAATTGCCATCACTGAGCAAAGACAGTACATCCAAGGCATCTGCTGTAATTAAAATGATTTGTGAGCATAGGTTAACAAATTAGTGCATCGTAATGTTGTCTAATTAGGAGAGGAAAAGCCCCAACTTCAACCTTAAGGGAGGGAGGGGTAAAGAAACTGATAAGAGCAGGCACCAGTAAGAACGATGTTCAACTGCATTGGCATGGTTGTTCACTTAAAAGGATATTCCCACCGGGGATCCTGCTGCAACCTCAAAAGGACTGCAGGTTTCATGTAACTGACTGCATCCCAAATGTATCTTCCATGCCTTCCTTAAGCAACCTGGACCAATCAGTGTGCATCTTCATGTCAGGAACTGTTCTAAATTTTATAGCTGTTTCTTTGAAATTCGCCACACACACACACACACACACCACAACACTTCTGGTATGGGTTGCCATACGCTTGGGTTTTCCTGGACATTTCAAGGAACTGCCAAAAATTGTGGACATATGGCAGCCCTAAATTATGAGAAGTGAAACATACTTATCACATCAGATTCTGTGGTACAGTTCTCCAACCAACCAATGTGCTTCACAAATATGTGCATCTTAGGCAAAATTGCATACAAAACTGAATGCACAAATGCATATATTTGAATAAATTTACTCTAAAACGCAGATTAATATGCATGAGGTTGTTGTTGTTTTTTAAAATGCAAATAGCAGTGGCAATGTGGAGAACTGAATTTAAGGCTCCATGTGCACTATACATTTACAGCAGTATCATACCACTATAATCGCTTCAAAGAAATGTGGAAGCTGTAACTTGTTGTGGGTGCTGAGAGTTGTTTAGAGACCCCTGTTCCCCCCTACAGAGCTACAATTCCCAGAATTTCCTGTGAAGAGGGATTGATATTTAAACCACTCCTGGTTTAAATAGCTCTGCAAGGGGAACAGGGGTCTCCAACGAGTCTCAGCACCCTTAACAAAACTATGTGGTGTAGTGGTTAAGAGGGGTGGACTAGTAATCTGGTGAACCAGGTTTGATTCCCCGCTCCTCCACATGCAGCTGCTGGGTGACCTTGGGCTAGCCACCCTTCTCTGAAGTTTCTCAGCCCCACTCACCTCACAGAGTGTTTGTTGTGGGGGAGGAAGGGAAAGGAGAATGTTAGCCGCTTTGAGACTCCTTAGGGTAGTGATAAAGCGGGATATTAAATCCAAACTCTTCTCTTTCTTCTATAGTGATGACAGGGACTGGGCAGAGGAGGAATGGTGGAGACCACCTCCCCATCCTGACCCTTCCAGGGAGGAGGAAGAGGAAGACAGTATAGATTTACAACAAGGGTTTGAGGGAGGTAGCAGCTCAGAGGCAGATGAGGGGGAAAGCTGGGAAATCATGGGAGAACCAGAAGAACACCAAGCTGACACGTTGTCGTTAGAAAGCATTCCATACCCTCCATCTCCCAGAACCCGGCGAGCCTTAAAAGTAGGAGAGCAAAGAGCTCAAAGACAGAGGGCACGTAGCAGCACCCGTAGAGGAGACGGTGAGAATGATGAATGAGGAAGTGGGAGAGATGGGGGGTGGAGATTCACTTGGGGCAACGCCATTATCCAAGAGGCTGGGTTCTATAGCCTCTCTCTGTTAAGGTTGGAATAAAAAAGGATGGTAAGAAACTTTTCCTTGTCTTCATACTTTCCTGGGCAATCAGCCAGGAGTCGCTGACAGCATCCTGACAAGTTCTGACAGTGATGGGTGTGGGTGCACCCAAGCAACACTTAAACAAACAAACAAAAAACCTTTAAAATTTTGCATCCAAGTTCTGCGTCAAGAAAGCAAAATTCTGCAATCTGCAAGGCTTATGGAAATCCACATTTGTGTATTTCCCCCTTCTTTTGCTATCTGAAGAGAAGACAGTCATACGTAGCTCTGAAGCCCTCTCCTCTCACCCCCCCCCCAGAAAGACCATTCATTCACTATCACGCTTCTCAGATTTCACCATGTGTTATCTATACATGCCATGTAGCCTCTTTTCATTTTAATCTTACGGATCAGTAGTGTGGGTTTAAAAAACAACAACGCAAACACACACAAACACAATTTGAGATTCCTAGGAGGCTGAATTCCACACCCAGTGCGAATCCCCACACATCTTCACCCTCGTCCAATTGTTCTGCCTATTGGGAGATGTTTACTTCCCCCTCATCTTTCTTTCCCTATCCTTTCCTAGTCACTATAATTAGAAATCATGCAGTTTCTGATGCTATTTTGAAGCTCATTAGTCCTGTCGTTTCTGCTCAGGTTCTGTTCAGCCTCCTCCTAATCTCTTTGTTCCTGCTGTTGGGGAAATGAACTGAATCAGAAATAATGTTTATGATAGTGTAATCCCATTATTTTTATATCAACATGCAACACATCCCCATGCCAAGTGTACTTCGCGACTGTTGCAGGATAACACAACAAAAGCCATTGGCAGGTAGCAGTGCTCTAGATGGGAGAGCTTTCCTGCTCACACACTTAAGGACCAGGTTCGCTGCTTGAGGGATGCTGCAAGGTCCTGCCTTGTTATCAGGGGACAAGTGCTTTTGGTAACAACAACAATTATTATTTATATGCCGCCCATTTGACTGGGTTGTCCCAGCCACTCTGGGCAGCTTCCAACAAATTAAAAACATCAAACATTAAAAAACTTCAAACATTAAAAACTTCCTGAAACAGGGTTGCCTTCAGAGATCTTCTAAAAGTCAGATAGTTGTTTATTTCCTTCACATCTGATGGGAGGGTGTTCCACAGAGCGGGTGCCACTACCAAGAAGGGAGCGGGGATCAAAGTGATTAAAATTTATAGTGCAGATGGAACCCCAAATTACCGTATTTACTAATGTCTAATGCACCATTGAATCTAATGCGCACCTCACTTTTCAGAACCTCCAAAAAGTATTTGCCGGCGAATGTTAATGGGCCATCGAATCTAATGTGCACTTTAATTTCCGCAATGTAATTTGGCCAAAAGAGGTGAGAGCATTTGATTTGAGTAAATACGGTACCTATCTGCACCACTGCTTGGATGACCTGAAAACTTGCTGGCCATCCAGCTATCTCTGTCTCTCAGACCACCCACAACCACCTTTTCAGCTTCTTCGGGGGTTGGACTAGATGACCCTTGGGGTCCCTTCCAACTCTAAGATTCTGTGATGGATATTTCTGTAACTCTGACACCACCCTTTCAGGAGCAGGTTAAGCTCACTGTGTGGCTGTATATCCTATTTCTCTCTAGTTTTCTCTCCCCTTGGCATTTCCTGATCTCGTTCCCTACCCCCATCCCTAACTGAACTTTTCATGCTCCAGTGAGCCCAGTCCATCATGAGCCTGCCTTCGGTTCCAACAATGCATCCCCCCCTCCGTCCACCTCCCCCAAAAAGGAAAAGGAGAGAGAGGAGAAAAACCGACTGCAATTCTGCTAGGGCGCATCAACAGATAAATGGCCAGCATTAGAACATTCTGCTAGATGGACGCCTTTGGTGACATTAATGGGCCACTGGCAGCACATCTAACTATAGCCATCACAACTGCCTTAGAGCAGGGAAGTGGGGAGATTATGGAAAGATGATCTGCCAGCCCATTCCTTATCATTGTATTCCTACCTCTTTTTTTTGTTTATTGCTGGAGAGAAGTATGGTCTGTATTAACTGCTGGGAACCTATCGTCCTTCAACTACAGATAGATGGAGCTATCTGTATGGCATCCAATGCTAGTCCTATGCAGCGGAATCTCATTGCAATTAATGGGTATGCCTAGCAAGGCTACCAGTGGCTACCAGCCACAATGCCTATGTTCTACCCACACAGTCAGAAGTGTTTGGCTTCTGAACAACGGTTGATAGAAACCACAGGAGGGGCAAGTGCTCTTGTGCTGAGGTCCTGCATGCGGGTTTTCAACAGGTATCTGGGTGACCACAGTGAAAACAGGATGTTGGACTTGGTGGACCATTGGCCTGATCCAACAGGCTCATTTGGTGCTCTTAACTTGGGCCAGTTAATTTCAATGGGCCTGTTCTGATTAGACCTTAGGCCACCATAGGTTTTGAGCACAGACCGCTTTAACTGCCATGGCTTCCCACAGAGAAACTTGGGAACAGTAGCTGGTTATGGGTGCTGAGAGTTTTTTTTAAGGAGACCTCTGTTGCCCTCACAAAGCTGCCATTCCCAGAGTTTCCTTTGAAGAGGGACTGATTGTTACACCACTCTGAGAACTGTAGCTCTGTGAGGGGAATAGGGGGTCTCCCCAAAACTCTCAGTGCCCTTAACAAATGATAGTTCCTAGGATTCTTTGAGGGGAAGCCATCACTGTTTAAAGTGATAGAATGGTGCTTTGAATATATGGTGGGGATATGATCTTAGCCAGTGTTATTTTTCTAGAAAAAGAAGGGCCAGAACTCACCCTGGTTCTCTTAGAATGGCAATGGTGCCCACCTGAGAGATGCCAAAATTGAGTTCTGGTGAGTTCTTGCAGAAACAAAGCTTTGAGAGCCAGTGTGGTGTAGTGGTTAAGAGCGGTAGACTCATAATCTGGTGAACTGGGTTCGTGTCTCTGCTTCTCCACATGCAGCTGCTGGGTGACCTTGGGCTAGTCACACTTCTCTGAAGTCTCTCAGCCCCACTCACCTCACAGAGTGTTTTTTGTGGGGGAGGAAGGGAAAGGAGAATGTGAGCCGCTTTGAGACTCCATAGGGTAGTGATAAAGCGGGATATCAAATCCAAACTCTTCTTCTTCTTCTGACCTTAACTGGATACAACCCCGTTTCCGATCCATGTCCATTTTTACATCTCTTCATCCACAAATCACTTCCAGATCCATTTCTGCCATCCAAAATAAATAATCAGCTTCATGAAAAAGTTCTACACATTTCTAAACCTATTTGAACCTAAGAGACACATTTTGAAGCATTCTGATGCTTACCCCATGCCCCTTTGAGCCAGGAACTGAATCACATCTTTTGGAGAAGTTGCAGAATCCAAAGGGTCATTTTTATGTTCTGATCCGTGCATGAGGTGTAGATCAGGTCCGTTTCCTTCAAGGAGTCACGGAAATTGAATCCCTCAAGCGCCCCCCACTTTTATCTCTCTGTTCCCTGGCTCAGTGCATCTTCCGTCATTGCTTTGCTCCTGTTGCTGAGCGATTGCTTGGATCACCAGCAAAGTGAGCAGCCCTCCAGATGGAGCCAGTGGAGTGGGAGGGGGGGTTAAGGGGGGAACAGCGAGGAGGAGGAGGAAGAAGCTGGAAGAAAGCCGCATGATGAATGCTAATGGTCAGCACTAGCTGGATGCCATGGGGAAAGGCCTCTTGTTGCCTTTGCTAGCCGTGTTGAGCAAGAGCTATATGAGCAAGGGAAAGGTCGGGAGCTGGGGGAAATGGGAAATACTTAAAGCTAAATGCCAGGGCATCATTTCAGAGAGTTAATGAAACTCAGCGGCCCATGCCTAGAGATGCTATCAAGACCTAGAGTTTACCCTCTTCATCTTTGTCTAAAGGAATACGGAGGTACAGAATGAATAATAATAAAAGTCCCTTTGACCAAACCAAACTTCCTGATTTTTTTTTTAAGCTACAAGACTTCCAACTGGGCTGAAATTGCTTAAATGTCCGGGGAAAATCTGGACGTATATTGACTCATGCCAGAAGTGTTGATTTTGGTGAGGTTCCTTAAAAACAGCTCAACAACTTTTTCCTTTTTAAAAGGAAAAGCGCACCAACTTTGCCAAAAAAAGGCTCAACAACTTTTGTGTCTGGGTTTTCACTTTTGAAATATGGCAACCCAAAGTAAACCCTACACAAATCCAGAGTGGATTCAGGAGTAAACCCCAAGGAAAAAAATCTATACCTGCTGCCTTGTGGGACAACACACCGGCAGAAGAAAACACTAAGGGGTAAACCCTATGCAAATCTGGAGTGGGATCCATAAGGCGGTTGGATGGTGCCTTGTGTGCCTCCTTCCGGCAACTCCTGCAGTCTAGCGGGTGCCAAATGTATTGCTCTGCTTTCCTTTGGACCACATCAGTGAGGCCGAGGGATGGTCTTGTTGTCTGGGGAGCCCAGGACTTCCACACACATTGGCCAAGCTTGTACCCTGGAGAGGTCACTTTGGTGCTGCTAATGCCTCAAAAACAATGCAGGAGGCAGCAGTTATGAGTTACCAGTCTCTGCAGCCACAGCAGGCGCTGTGATTGTCGATTGGTTTGACTTCATTCCTGGAGACACACTCCACTGTCTTTCGAGACGGATGCCAGCAAAATTTGTTTTAGCAACAATTCCTCTCCTCTCCTTTTGTTTTCTTTCTGCCAACCCTTCCTTTTTCTTCTTCTTCTCTACATGCAGTATCTAATCTGATCTTGAGACATCCATAATTAGCCCAGTTACTGTGTGTTTGGAGTAATTCCCTTCTCTGGAACTAATACAGGGGAGCTGTTTAAAAAGCCTCTGAGTCGAATACCCTCTAGGAAGCTACAGGTAAGACATGATTGCTGCATTATTAATAAATAAATATGCAAAGAGAACCCAAATTCATTTATGCAAACACCCAGGAGGAAACTCAACATACTCGGGAAACAAGATGTGTTGATACAGGCAAGAGTGCTAAGTACACAGGCGATTCTGTTTTATTTTAGGCGAGTCTGCCACCTGATCTGTGCTGGAGGCTTGCGTTGGGGAACGGTACGAGTAAAAGCAATGTTCCGAGTCCCAAATCCTGGTTTTGATCCCCAGTCCGAACTAGGGATGGCGAAGAAATTCAATTAAATTCACATTTAAAGGCGAACCTGTCAGATTTGTACTTTCCAAAATAATACATGAACCTTTGAAATCCACACATCTCCACAATGCAATTCTGCAGTCAGGTGATGTGCATGAAAAACGTATACACAAGGGCTTGCATGCATTTCTGCCAACCCCCAAATGACACATTTAATCAGGTTTTTAAAGTTTTGGGGCATCTATTTGAGGGAAGGATGAAGGGAAGCTGATATTGCAGTGTCACTCCCACAGAAACGTTTGTTTGTTACATTTATATAGCATCTTTATCTTCTAAGGATCTCAAGGTGTTGTTACATGGTTTTCCTCCTCCTCATTTCACCCTCACAACAACCCTGTGAGGTAGGTTAGGCTAAGAGATAGTGACTGGCCCAAGGTCAACCAGTGAGCTTCATGGCCATGTGGAGATTCGAATGCTAGTCTCCCAGGTCTTGGTCCAACACTGCTACTGGGACTTCTCAGGATAAAACACTGCCTATTTGATTTGCCAATGAGGAAGAGCAGGAACGGACTCTTGTGTCAGATCTTTTCCTTCTATGGACTCTGGGACTTTTAGGCTCAGTTGAAAAAATGCACTCTGTATGTCTGTGCGAGTGAACCTCCACCGACTCCTTCTCCTTCCCTAAAGAACTGATTAAAGTTTGGGTAAGAAGGTGGCGCTGTGGGTTAAACCACAGAGCCTAGGGCTTGCCGATCAGAAGGTCGGCGGTTCGAATCCCCGCGACGGGGTGAGCTCCCGTTGCTTGGTCCCAGCTCCTGCCAACCTAGCAGTTCAAAAGCACGTCAAAGTGCAAGTAGATAAATAGGTACTGCTCCGGCAGGAAGGTAAACGGCATTTCTGTGCACTGCTCTGGTTCGCCAGAAGCGGCTTTGTCATGCTGGCCACATGACCTGGAAGCTGTACGCCGGCTCTCGGCCAATAAAGCGAGATGAGCACCGCAACCCCCGAGTCGGACACGACTGGACCTAATGGTCAGGGGTACCTTTACCTTTACCTTTAAGAAGGTGTACCATGGAGGGAGGTGGCTGATGCTGTCAGGAGGCAAGCAAAATAATGGCAGGAGGAGCTCATAGCAGCCAGTCTCTACTTCAGTTTGGCTCTTAAGCAGGGGATAATGACCTATTCGGGCAAATGGGGCACAACACCACCAGCCTCACTTGTCTGCCTTCTTGCTCACAATCAGTCAGAGAGGAGCTCTGCCTGCGATTGGCTCTGGTGCCACCTACTGGCTGTCTCCTGGCTGTTCACTCCACCTGTACCAATGGGCACCAGTCACCACTGCTGTCATTGGGTCTGGCGCCACCACCTGTCTGGCTCCCTGCCTACTGCCTTACCGGTCCCAATGGGAACTAGCCGCCGCTGCTCGTGAGGATCTGAACAGAGGTGTTCAACGGCATGAGAGCCTCTGCTTCAGATTCCCGAGGCTCCGGACAAGTAGAGCCAGCTCAGATGTGTTCCATGCGGAAGTCAGAGAAAAACAGCCTCCCTTTCTGAGCTTGATTCAAAATAGTTGTAACATAATGAGCCCGCGGTGTATGAGTGTGTGTTGTTGTATAGCAAGAGGGGCTTTGAATCTTTTAAGGGACAGCACGGAAACATGTTCCTTTGTGAGGGAAATAAATAAATAAAAAGCGAAGGGGATGGGGGAAATCAAAGCCTTGTCTTGCAAAAGCAACATCTTCTCTCCTGGTATTCACAACAAAAGCGCCGGTGCTGTTTGCCTTTTCAAATGAAGTTGCCATCTTTTAACGGCACTGAGACCATCTCCGCGGCTGTACTGTGCAATGGCAGGTAGAGTCAACAGAGCCAGCAACGCAGACTGCTAAGCAGGAGGTGCAACAGGAAATCCAGGCCAGGCTTTTTCTACTTGTTATTTATAGGCTGCCATGCAATGCTGAACTGAAGATCACGGGACAATCCTGCTCAGTGGCGGCTAGTGCCCATTGCAGGGGTGGCATATCCCATTTTGCTGCTCGAGGCAAAACGAGATGTGTCACCTTACCCTGCTCTGCCACTTCTGCCGCTGGCATATCTGTTGCCGCCGGTGCCACATCTCTGCCTGCCCTGCCACCTCCACCACTGGCTGAGAAGCAGCGTTGGCATCGGTGCTGATTTTGCTGAAATTTCATGAGATCTTAGAATCCTAGAATGGTAGAGTTGGAAGGGATCCCGAGGGTCCTCTAGTCCAACCCCTTCCAATACAGGATGCCTTTCCTGGGTGGGCTCAAACCACTGAGCTTCTGGTTAACAGTCAGACCAACTGACCCATTGCATGACAGAGTCCCCTGGGCGCTTGCAAGATCTCACGCGATTTCAGCTGATAGTGGTTGTGGGGCACCTATGGGATGCCCATGGGGCTGCTGCCTTGGTGGCTCCTGGCACATTAAGCTTCATTAAAAAGGTAAAGGGACCCCTGACTGTTAGGTCCAGTCGCGAACGACTCTGGGGTTGCGGTGCTCATCTCGCTTTACTGGCCGAGGGAGCCGGCGTACAGCTTCCGGGTCATGTGGCCAGCATTTCTAAAGCTGCTTCTGGCGAACCAGAGCAGCACACGGAAATGCCGTTTACCTTCCCGCCGGAGCAGTACCTATTTATCTACTTGCACTTTGACGTGCTTTCGAACTGCTAGGTGGGCAGGAGCAGGGACCAAGCAACGGGAGCTCACTCCGTCGCGGGGATTCGAACCGCCGACCTTCTGATTGGCAAGCCCTAGGCTCAGTGGTTTAGACCACAGCGCCACCCGTCCCTCTAAGCTTCATTAGTTTAATAATATTAACAACAACAACAACAACAATTTATTATTTATACCCCACCCATCTGGCTGGGTTTCCCTAGCCACTCTGGGCGGCTCCCAACAGAATATAAAAAATAGAATCAAATATTAAAAACTTCCCTAAACAGGGCTGCCTGTTTATAGTGGCTCCTCCATACATTTAAAGCACATTTTCCCCGCAAGCAGGACGGGAGTGCATTAGCCCTCTGATGGTGTTGTTCTCCAACAAATGGTACTCAGAGGTGTGATGGTCAAAGGACATTTCCGCTTGAATGTGTCTAGATGAAGGCCCTTGAAAGTGCGAAGGCCTTTCCTTTTCCATCTCCATTGGGAGATCCATGAAACAGTAAACACTTCTTGCTCATCTCTCAACTTACAGAAGTACGGTAAGATTGGACTGGACCTTCCCTGACTGGTTTTTGAAAGCTTCCCTCAATCTCCTGTTCAGAGTCTATTTGCTGAGTGACAGTCCTATATTTTCTCCAAAACATGTTTTGATGAAATTATTGGCTGGCTGTGATGTGCCCAAACATGCCTTGACTCTCTGATCATCGCCAGCCAAAGTGCTATTCATAATGCACTTTCCTTTCAGAAGCTCTGGCAGATCACACAGATATGGGGATATCTCACCAAGTAAGTTTGCAACCTATAGGTATTCAGAATTGGTATCAAGGGGATTTATTCCCTCCAAATACATAGGATTGCAGACACAATCTTAGATCTAAGTTAGATAGGCTTTAAGGACATGTTTTCAGATGTATCAGCTTCATCCTCTCACGGTCCCTTCTTGCCCGCTGCCTTCTCTCCCCAGAAACCACTCCTGACTCCAGAGAGTACTGCACACAGATAAAAGGCCTTTTCAACATTTATTCTGATATGCCGTTACAAATTATTCTTGCTCGGGGCAAGGTTCTTGCAATTTCCCCAAGCAATGAGTTACCTTCTCTGTTTCCAGCTATGGAACAAAATTCTTCACAGATGCCAGAGGCTACTCTGCAAATTTGGTACTACAAGATCTTTGTGATACCCTGATTACATCTGAAACTTCATTTTCTTCCAATGAGACATGGAGTAAGGGCTGGATTTAGGGCTGTGCCAGCAGTGTGTACCGGGCGCTGAGCTGAAAAATTGCTGGGTAAGCGAGGTGCTGGGCTTTGGGAAGGAGAAGGGAGGGCTCTAGGACCTTGCCAGAGCCCTTGAACCTCTTTCCCAAAACTGGGTGCATCCTTTCCCACCTTTGGGAAGGCAGTGTGAGGGTGGGGGTGGGCAGATTTGGGCCTTGCACAGGACGCCATAATACCCAAGTCCACCACTGTTTGCACAACCCAAACTGAAGCAAATTTCCTGAACACTTCTAAATGGACATGCAGAAGATTGTATTGCGAATGGTTCTGTATTATTCAGCCTTTCTCTTGTTAAGCACAGAGATGAGTGGGTTGCCCTTGTTATGTTCCATTACTAGTTTGTGGATTTGTTCTGCATTGCATATCTCCTGAATTGGAGACCTTCTCAGACATTCAATTTCCCCACAAAATTACAGTGGTACCTTTTGTTCTCAAATGCCTTGGTACTCAAACAACTTGGAACCCAAACACTTTTTTTTGGAAGCCAAACATGCTTCGTTTTGAGTGCCACGCTTCTGATTTGAGTGCCACGCTTCCGTTTTGAGCGTTACGCTGAGGTCTGTCTGTTTTTGCTATTTTTTTGACGTTTTTGTTTTTGCGGCTCTTTTTTGTTTTGTTTTTGGGACTGTGTGGAACCCAGTTCAGCTACTGATTGACTGTGTGACTGCAGTATATGGCTTATTGCTTTCATTTTATGGATCAATAGTCTCTTTAGATAGCAAAGTTCATGTTAAATTGCTGTTTTGGGGGTTGTTTTTAAAAGTTTGGAACGGATTAATCCATTTTGCATAACTTTCTATGGAAAAGTGCGCCTTGGTTTTGAAACACTTTAGTTTTGGAACGGATTTCTGGAACGGATTAAGTTTGAGAACCAAGGTACCACTGTAAAAGCATTGGAGGAGAGGGAGGCTGGCGGGCCCTACACTCCCTGTACCCTGCAAGGTGCAAAATGCTACACTTCAGAGGGAGCCCCCAAGAGCACACAGATGGAGATGAAGACATTTGCCTGCGGTGATTGGCCAGGAAATGGCAAAGACAGTGGAACTAGCATGTCCACCACCCCACCCCATATGTGGTCATCCCTGCTTTGAGGACAAGGGCATGGTCAGATCGATGGTATTCATATATTGATGAAATTGCTCTTGTTGCCACCACAAAATGGCTGCCCTGGTAAGGCTGCAGGCCATCCTTCTGAACTCTTGTGAATGGAAAAAGAGAGCGAATCAGCCACAGAGATGCCCAGCGGCAGCCATTGGTGACAATGTTCCAAAAGAAGAAGAAGAAGAAGAGTTTGGATTTGATATCCCGCTTTATCACTACCTGAAGGAGTCTCAAAGCGGCTCACATTCTCCTTTCCCTTCCTCCCCCACAACAAACACTCTGTGGGGTGAGTGGGGCTGAGAGACTTCAGAGAAGTGTGACTAGCCCAAGGTCACCCAGCAGCTGCATGTGGAGGAGCGGGGACGTGAACCCGGTTCCCCAGATTACGAGTCTACCGCTCTTAACCACTACACCACACTGGCTCTCAAAGGACCTCTTCAAATTGAATGAATGTGGAATAAAATGCAATTCGGTGTAAACTAATGTAAAGTGACGCCAAAAAAAATTCTTAAGCATCTAGTTTTGTGTTAAGCCATGCTCCACAGCAGCCATTTTGTGTTAATACACCCCCACACCCCCACACAGCGGCCATTTTGTGACTGGTACCACATCGAAATCCTAATTTTGATATGTTTTCATTTCATTTAATTCTTTAAAACCCAATGTAATGAGTAGTATCTAGAAAATGCTAAATGTTTCAATTTTCATTTTTGATTTTTATAATCAACATTTAATTACCATTTAATCACAAATTCAATAGAGGTGGGTTGAGGGAGAGGGAGGGGTAGCAATGGCATTTGACAGTTCTTCAAGATACAAGTACCACCACCTTATTACTAATATTTCTACAAAAAAAACCCAAAACATTTCTTCTTTGTATATCTGTTTTGACATACAGAGAGCCTATTTTAATATATATGTTTAACTTAGGATTGATTACTCTGCTTGTTAACATGATCTTTCTTTCTTTCTTTCTTTCTTTCTTTCTTTCTTTCTTTCTTTCTTTCTTTCTTTCTTCTGTCTGTCTGTCTGTCTGTCTGTCTTTCTCATATTTGCATTTCTTTTTAAAGTAACACGCCGTTGATAATTAGTCATTGCAGGGCTGTTCAGTAGAAAAAAAGACCCTGCCATTACATGTTTGCATATGTACCATCAATTTTATCAGGTCCAAATAAAAAGGAGGAGCACTTTGCTATGGCAGGCTCTTCCAACTGCCTATAGAACAAATCCTTAGCGTTCCGTCCAAGCAAAACATAAATAAATCCTGCATTAATGACCGGAACTGACCAGTTGAATACAGGGATGGGCGGAACTGCTGGTTCCTACTCTGTAATTAATTTGTCCTTTGAATTAATTACAGGTTCCACTTCATAATTAATTCAGACACTGACGAAGAGGCCGCATTAATTACAGATAGCCCATAGTAAGGCAACAAAATCATGGGTATGCCAGGGCCAAGAATAAACAGAGCATTATATATATATGTATTTATAAAGCTACAATATTTATATTTACTATAGCAGATTCATTTTATATCTGTGCAGTTGCTACATATCCACTTGGATATCTCAGCTGATTAGAGCGTGGTTCTGATAACGCCAAGGTTGCAGGTTCGATCCCCGCATGGGGCAAATGCATATCCCCGCATTGCAGGGGGTTGCACTAGTTCAGGGTTTCCCAAACTTGTTCTCCAGCTGTTGTTGGACTACAACTCCCATCATCCTTAGCTAGCAGGACCAGTGGTCAGGGATGATGGGATCTGTAGTCCAAAAACAGCTGGAGACCCAGGTTTGGGAGACACTGGACTAGTTGCTTCTCAGGGGTCCCTTCCAATCAATTCTCTGATTCTATGAATTAGTGCCTGAGTTTTGCTTTCCCCCCTCTTCACTCCTCACCACGTTCGTGTCTCATCCTTTCGATTGGATCCTCCTGTTTGTTATTGTTCATTTGTTATTGATGGGCTGTAGCTCAGCGGTAGAGCAGAATGTCCCAGGTTCAGTCGCCTGTGGCACCTCTGTGTAGGACTGGGAATGTCTCCTGCCAGAAACTCTGGTTGCCATTGCCATTATAAGAGAACAAGGGAGGTGTTTACGGTGAGTTCCGGCACCTCTTTCTCTAGAAAAATAGCACTGGCCAGGACCATATAACACACATTGGCTCCCAGTACCTTTCCAAGCACAATTCAAAATATTGGTGCTGACCTTTAAATGGCTTTAGCATCTCCACCTCCATCATTCTCCCCGGACACTGAGGTCCAGCTCCGAGGGACTTCTGGCGGTTCCCTGACTGCGAGAAGTGAGGTCACAGGGAACCAGGCAGAGGGCCTTCTCGGTAGTGGTGCCCTGTGGAACACCCTCCTGCCAGATGTCAAGGAGATAAATAACTATACAACTTTTAGAAGACATCTGAAGGTAGCCCTGTATAGGGAAGGTTTAATGTCTGATGTTTCATTATGCTTTTAATTTTTTAATTTGTTGGAAGCCACCCAGAGTCGCCGGGGCAACACACTCGATGGGTTTATTATTAATTGGATGATGATGATGATGATTATAAAAATATCTCAGGTAACAGTTTGCTTGCTATTCAATGGATGCCATTGGATTTCTTTCTTTCATTCACTATTGGATATTCACTCCCCCCCCCCCCGCGCATTCACTTCACTGGTTGAATTGCTGCATTTTTCATGTAGTGGCTCAAGGCACAGAAGTCCTTGCCCCCCCCCCCCCACGCGCCGCCCTCCCAGCTCTTGAAAGGCATCAAGCAGCCCTCTCTGCAGCAATCAACCTTCCTTACCACGACCCCGCCCCCTTCTCTCCCTCCCTCGCTCCCCCCCCCCCCCCGGCCGCGTTAAAGGGCCAGAGGCTCCCGCGAGAATTCCCTTCCCCATTCATTCCTTCTGGGCTGGATGGAGCAGAGCGCAGAGGCAGCGCGCAAACTCGGCGCGCATGCCTGCAACTTATTTCGCGCGGCTAGGGGAGCTTTATTTCACCCTGCGCGGTGGGGATGGAGGGGAGGGGGAAAAGAGAGAGAGAGAGGAAAGTTAGTCATGTGACCGAGGGGGAGGGAGAGAAAGAGAGAGAGGCAGACACACACAGAAAGGTAGGGAAGATGTGAAAGGGGGCTGGATCCCGGCTGCTGCTGCTGCTGCCGGAGGCGTGCGGGGAGAACCAAACCGAGATTACATCTTCTCTTATCTTCAGCAGCAGCCCCCCCAGGGAAGGATCCTGTATCTCTTGGCCCCTTCTCGTGCCGTTACGTTGTCGCCCCCTCCCCAGTCTGGAGGAGAGGCAGCTTCCCGGAGACCCAGCAGCCCCTCTCCTCCTGCCCCCCTCTCCCACCACCAGAGACATTTATTTGGGGTGGTGGTGGCTGTTTGGCGTGTAACGCCCCCTCCCTCTCCATCTCCTCCAGCGGCACCTCTCTTCTCCTCCTTTCGGCTGTGTGGCTCCTCCTGGGAGGAGAAGGGAAGAGAGAGAGAAGGGGGGAAAGAGAGAAAGAAGGAGCTTGTCAATTTCCTTTGTGTTTGGATTCTTGGATGCTCGGCGTGGATTCCGTGGCGCCGAACTCTTCCCCACCTCGGGCTGCGCGACTTTGAGGAGGCTGCTGGGGCTCCATCTCTGGAGGGTTGAGGGGTGGGGTTTTTTTGGGGGGGCAGGTAGCGCTAACCTGGAGAAAGGAGGGCCCAGGGGTGCGGGGTGGAGGGGGAAACTTGAGGCAGGTGGGTGTCTCTGCGCTGGCAGGGCACCCACTCAACCTACTCCAGGTGCGTCGGTCTATTCCAGCTGGAGGGTTTTTCCTCTCTCGCTCGCCCCACCGGATTGAACCACGACGACGAGATTTTCCGGCGTGAAACAAGACAAGGCGGAGGGCAGGAAAAACACACACACACACACCACCAAATCGGAAGCAACTTCTCCCTGTTTAATCCAAAGCATCTAACGGGGCGGGGAAAGAGTTCCATTTACTTATACGTGTGTGTGTGAATATATCCATATATATTTACATGGTCGCTGCCTTCAATTCTGCAAGCATGAAAAGAAGAAAGGAGACAACCTCTCGGGTGGAGGAATAGTTTGTCTCCCCCCCCTTCCCCACCTCTCAATGGATTAAAAAAAAAAAAAATCAAAAAGGGGGGGTGCGGAATCAAGAGACAACCCCGCCACACACACCCCTCCTCACGCTTGCCTCTCTCTGCCTTTGGATCAAGGCATTCTGTTCCTCTAATTTGTTTCCTGCTGCCGAGGTTGGAAGGAATTACACATATCTATTTTCCCAAGGAAGACCAGTGACCAGCCATTACTTTCCTGGGTTTGCTCGGAGGAATCTCTCGCCATCTCTCTCGCCCGCCCGCCCCCCCCCCCCCGGGTGCTGACATTCCTTGGGAGTCTCCCTTTCTTGCCCCCCTCCTTCTCCTCCCTCCCCCTCCCTCCCTCCCCCGCTCCCTCCCTCCCTGTATTCCACCGGGGGGTGGGGGGAGACGAAGTTGGAGGGGGTGGGTAGGTGGGGGGACGAGCAGGAGGGAGGGAGGGCGAAGGCAGTGTGGAGTTGTCCGGGGGTGGGGTGGGGGCCCTGTTGTTGCGACGAGAGCGAGCGAGCCATGGACGGCCCCACACTCTGCAACGGCTTTCGCAAGAAGCGGCGCTCCCGCTCGCAGCGCGACCGGGCGAGGCGCTCCAAACGCGGATTATTACAAGGTGCTGCTGCTGCTGCTGCTCCCGGCGGGGCGGCTCTGGTGGTGGCGGCGGCGGAGCCGAGGCGGACGCCCCCCGCCCCGTCCGTCCTTTCTTCCTCGGGCTCCGAGCTCGACAACAATGGCAAGCCGACGCTGCCGCCGACGGGCCGGCCCAAGCCCCCCAGGAGGAAGAGGAGGGAGTCTTCCTCGCCCGAGGAGGACATCATCGATGGCTTTGCCCTGGCCAGCTTCGTCACGCTGGAAGCCTTGGAGGTGAGGGCGCCCGGGCTCCACGTCGGGGGTGGCGGCGGCGGGGCTATATTATAGGGAAGCCCGGAAGGGGAGGGGGCGGTCGGGCTTGCCCTCTCGCTCATTGTTTGCTGACTGTGGGTGGGTGGGGGGTAATGGCAGCATAGAGGGGGGTGTGCGTCGAGGAAGGAGGGTGTGCACTTGGGGGGGTGTCCTCTTTCCTCTCCTCTGGTCCCTACTGCTGGGATAACAATGCAGACCAGGAATCACCATCTCTTTCTCTGCCCCCCCCATCGTCCCCGAATCCCTTGGCTACTCCAAATATTTATAGGTCGAGGTGTCTTCTTCCCCTGCCTTGCTGTGCGCTGAGTATATTTATTTTTGTTTGGGCTGCAGTTTGATGGATGTGCTGCTTTGAGGAGCGAGTTGGCTGGGTGTCTCTCTCTCCCCCCCCCTTCCCCTCGCTCTCTCTCCAGCTGTTGGGGAGTGGTGGTGGTGGTGCTTTATGTGTTCGGAGGTGGGGAGGGAATCGGGGTGTATTCCTCGCGAGCGAGAGGGGGGGGAAGAGGAGGGGCTTGGAGGAACTTGGTGGTGGGGGTGGGGGCAGAAGGAGAGACGGGCAATAGCATTGGACTTGCATCTCCTTTATGCTCCAGAAGGGTTGGTTTATTTATTTGCTGCCCCTTTAAAGCATGGATGGCATGAAAAAGGGGTGTGTGTCTGAATAGATGTGCAAAAGAACATCCCCTGGCTGTCATCTGAAGGGCTGCTTGCAAGTGGAGCCCGGTTGTCAATGCCGCCTTAATCCCCTTCCTCCTTGTTGCAAAAAAAAGTGCTTTTGTGTGTCTGGTGTGGACAAGTGGAGACTTCTCTTTATTCCACGCAACGCTTGCCGTGTGGTGTGCTGCTTTCTTCCCCCTCCCTCCCCACGATGCACTTTTCTCCTTCAATGTTTGATTTCTCCTGGGGAGAAAGGGGGATGTGTGTGGCATCAAGAAAGGGCGAGTTGGAAGATGATGGGCAGGGTGAGATCTTACCTTGACATGATTTCTTGGGGCGAGGAGAGGAAATCAGACTGGTATCGCTGAAAGACAATGCCAGTTCTATGCACATTGTCACAAACGTGGTGTGCAAGAGAAGCAGGAGTTGTGGAAGAAGCATGTGGCTCCCCCACCCCCAGTCGAGGGTAAACATAATAGCATTATTTCACAGCTTCCTTCCATCTCTTTCTCCCCCTCACTGACCCCCATATCTTAGGTTTATTTCTTGGTTTTGTCAATTTCATTCACTCCCTTTTCCCAAATCAGTTCCACACAACTTTTTGGCCTTGGGTTTCCCATTCTTTTTTATTGCGTTTACATTGCATGTCATTCAAGGTTAGACCTTTCAAGCTTAGGTGTCTTTCTAGAGTGAGTATGTGTTAATCCAACATGTCCTTGCCTTTTGGTATATCAAGATACCTGAGCGTTTTATTTCTCCTGAGTTAAAGGCTGATTTGGACAATGGTTGCTGGCCCTTTAACTTGGGGAGAGAGGGAGAAAGAGAGAGAGAGAGAGAGAGAGAGAAGTAGAGAGAGCTTCCTACCCCTTTCAGAATATGTGACAAAAATGCCTCCAGTTCTGATGTTCTTGTGAATTCAAAACAGCTGTTATGGTGTCCGTGAAACATTTGTGTACCAGTGATTTCTACTTACAATACACACCTGTTTGTAAACTTCCTTGCAATCCATTCCTTCAGTCTCTCTCTCACCCCCACCAGTCAAAAATCCCTCCCTTCCTTGATTTGAAAACTAGAGGGATTGAAGGTTTGGGGTTTCTCCCTCAAAAGCTACTGACATGCATATGAACTGCCGAGTAGGCCAAGCCCACCTTATAAACTCTCCGTACTTGCAAAGCATTTCCCTTTTCTGAATTTTCTGGCATTCATTAGATTAAAACGCAAGCAAGGACAATATCACTGAAATGCATGAGGTATGGGTTCAAGAAATATCGAACCGCATGCTTTTATGGTGGGGGTGGAGAGGAAGGCTTGGACATCTTTATGTGGTAGTTTGAGGTTTGGCAAGTGTATACATTCTTTCTAGGTATTAGCGCACAGTGTTGCCAGTTGCTGTTGTTGTTTGAGTAGTTTTGGAGCTCTGCTTATATAGATCTTGGCTCTATGGCCCCACAGTTTGCTCTGTATGCAGCTTGGGGGTCCGTATGAACATCTCCTCCCATATTTCCCTGCCTATACAGTAAGATCTTTAGCTGAGGCCTTTCTCTTGAGTGTTGTCACGTGCTGAAGTGTGTAACACTCGCATGGGCTTTTCTGTGGAGGCCCCTTGACTTTGGAATAGTCTCCCTGGAGAGGCTGGACTTGTATTTGACACAGTGCAATCTTCTTGGTGCCAGGTTAAGACTTCCTTGTTTGCAGACTTCCTTGTTTGCCCAGACATTTTGAAAGTGTTCTGTTCCTATTCAGGCTGCTTTTCCGTTGTCTTCTAGGGCTTTTAATTTTTTTATGATGGTTGATGTCTTGCTTTTATTGCTCTGTGTGTGTGTGTGTACGCGCGTGTGTACACGTATTTGTACACCATCCTTGGCTCCATCTGGATGAAGGGCAGGTCAGAAGTTATTAAAATAAACACACTTGAAAGAAGTTTAGGCAGAGATCTGCCTCCACAGAAATCAATAAATATTCCATTGATTTTAGTGGACCTTATTCCTTTGGAAAGATGCTTAGGGTGACAGCCTCAGTTGTCTTATGGTGCCAAGACAAGCATACTCTCTCAAATGCTATTTTGAAAATAATTGTTGATGAGCAAAAATTAAAATGTTTAGGGGTACTCTCATTTTCCTATTCATATTGAAATACCGCCTCTCAATGAGGCCAGACTTAGATTCACAAAATGTTTAGGGGTATACGTCCCCCTGTGTCCCGCCAGAAAAAAAGCACTAAAGGTAAAGGACCCCTGACAGTTAAGTCCAGTCACGAATGACTCTGGGGTTGCAGCGCTCATCTCGCTTTGCAGGCCGATGAAGCCGGCATTTGTCCGCTCCCCAGACAGTTTTTCCGGGTCATGTGGCCAGCATGACTAAGCCGCTTCTGGCGCAACAGAACACTGAAATCAGAGCAGGGCTCGGAAACTGCATTTACCTTCCCACTGCAGCGGTACCTATTTATCTATTTGCACTTTTGGCATGCTTTCGAACTGCTAGGTGGGCAGGAGCTGGGACCGAGCAACGGGAGCTCACCCCGTCGCAGGGATTTGAACTGCCGACCTCCCTCCCTACTATTCCCCAGATACCCGCAGCCTGAAATGGGACACTCCAGGGAAAACTTTGCCATTCAGTGTATAAAATTGGTGCACTGTAGGAATTAACAAATCTCCCCATTTCTCTTTCAGTTACAGGGAACCAGGCAGAGGGCCTTCTCAGTAGCCCCCCCCCCCATCCCTGTAGATCACCATTCCATCAGATGTCAATTAAACCGCTTTCTGACTTTTAGAAGACATCTGAAGGCAGCCCTGTATGGGGAAGTTTTTATTGTTTGATGTCTTACAGTGTTTTAGTTTGTTGGAAGCTGCCCAGAGTGGTTGGGGCAATCCAATCAGATGAGTGGCATATAAGTTGTTGTTGTTGTTGTTGTTGTTGTTGTGTTTGTTGTTGTTGTTGTTAAATGCACACAACTGCTCTGTGTGGTTGGGCTGGCAGTTCTTTGTGCACTGCTGCTGCAGCACAGCACATATTTAGCCTTCTTAAAACAATGACCCCGGATTGTGATGTTTCTTGGTTTTGCTATTAAGTGTGGGTGTCAGTGTGGCACCGAGGACGCAGGTTGTGTTTCTGCAGAATAGAATATAGACTTCAGAGTTTGTCCCTGTTGTCTGTAAATGGGTTTCAAAATATTGCTCTCCTTAATATAAAGACGCCCACAACAAGGAGAAGCTCAAATGATCCTCATAAAATTGGTTAAATCAAGTGAACACCCACAGTGGAACATTCATGGCTGGAATAAATAAATATGCACCTGTGATTTGAGAATTATGGGGTAGGGCACCACCTAAGCCCCTTCAAGGAGATTTCTCCCTCCTCCCACCTTTGTGGATTCTACTTTTAAGAATGACAATCCTTGCCCCTTTGTCAATGGTGGATATATAAGTGTCTAAGTCTATCCAATTGCTCACTAAAAAAAGCAACACCATTAAATGCATTTAAACACATGGTTGCCATATGTCCAGAATTTCCTAGACATAACCGACATTCTCAAGAAGCTGAAAGTGCTGGAATGTCCGGGAAAATCCGGACATATGGCAGCCCGTGTTGGAAGTGCAGATTTTGGTGAATTTCATTACAAATAGCTCAAAAACTCAGGTTGGGGTTATTTTTTTGAGATTTTGCAAATTGTGTCTGGATTTTCACTTTTTGAACTATGGCAACCTTACTGTACAGTATCGTACCACGTTAGGCAGTCATGGCCATGGCTACCCCAGAGAATCCTGGGAACTGTCATTTGTTAAGGGTGCTGAGAGTTTCTAGGAGACGGCTGTTGCCCACAGGTGGCACGGCTAAGACCAAGGTCTTCCTCCACCCGCAACACATTAGCACAGGCATAGGCAAACTCGGCCCTCCAGATGTTTTGAGACTACAACTCCCATCATCCCTGACCACTGGTCCTGTTAGCTAGGGGTGATGGGAGTTGTAGTCCCAAAACATCTGGAGGGCCGAGTTTGCCTATGCCTGTATTAGCATATCAGAAAGTATCTGAATAAGGATTAGATAGCTAAATCTGTGTAGCACTAGTCAGTGGGGTATGAGAGGCTTCCTTCCTTACAGACTCTCGAGGGCTAAGGTCAGTAGAGCTCTTAGTAGCTCCCTTGTCCTCAGAAGCTGAGGGGGTGGCAGCAAGAGGGCAACTTCTGTGGCAGCCCCATAGCTGTTGAATTACCTCCCCAGGGAGGTATGTCTGGCACTTTCTGTATATAAGAAGAAGAAGAAGAGTTTGGATTTGATATCCCGCTTTATCACTAGCCGAAGGAGTCTCAAAGCGGCTAACATTCTCCTTTCCCTTCCTCCCCCACAACAAACACTCTGTGGGGTGAGTGGGGCTGAGAGACTTCAGAGAAGTGTGACTAGCCCAAGGTCACCCAGCAGCTGCATGTGGAGGAGCGGGGACGCGAACCCGATTCCCCAGATTACTAGTCTACCGCTCTTAACCACCACACCACACTGGCTCTCTGAATATAATGTAGTTTTCATTATATTTTAAAGACATGCCTCTTTATCCTGGCAACTCTCTCTCTCTCTCTCCCTCTCCCTCCCTCTCTCTCTCTCTCTCTCTCTCTCTCTCTCTCTTATGGACCCAACCTATTCTCTTCATTGCAATCAGTTGTTGCTGTTCCTAATAGAATCATAGAACTGTAGAGTTGAAAGGGATGCCAAGAGTCATCTAGTTCAACCTCCAGAAATCTCAACTAAAGCATCCACGACAGATCGCCATCCAACCTTCCCCAGGGAGGGAGAGCCCACAACCTTTTGTGGGAATCAGTTGCATTGTCAAACACCTCTTACAGCCAGAAAGTTCTTATTGATGTTCAGTAGGAATCTCCTTTCTTGTAACCTGAAGCCATTGGTTCGAGCCCTACCCTCCAGAGCAGGAGAAAACAAGTTTGCACATAATATTGTGCATCAAATGGCTGTAACCCACCCCGGGATCTTGCAGTGAAGGGTGGATAAGAAATCAAACCACTATCATCATAATTATTAATATGTGTGTATAAGTTGTGAGTTTGTCTGGCCCTCCAGGATAGGGGTCATCAGTTTTGCGTTGCCGAACTTGAACTATTATGCCCGTTGGCTAAATGACCTCCAGAGAAAGTGCAACAGAATCTTCAGGCACAGGGAACAAATGTTCAACAAGACATTATCTTGCTTGCTCTCCAAATCTGCATCATATCATTCCATCCACTGAGTGAGCATAATTGTAAGCAGTTGCTCAATTACATTTCATGTGATCCAGCCAGATGTTGCTTGCAGTTGTTTTGCGTTGTGAAGAAGAGTGATGCAAGGATGTTGCAGAATTAGAAATCTCATTCCTTTCCGAGACATCTTAAGCATGGTGCTGATGGACAGATATATAGGTCATTTTAATACGTGCCATTGTTTGTTCTAACATTGCTAGGGCATTATTTGTTAAGAGTGTAAATGGCGTTTCCATTTTTGGGATTGTTTTTATGTTGAGGTTTATTTTGGAAGCTGCAGCACCCTCAAGGTTAGCAACATTTTCTTTGTTTCTTTGAACAAAGCTCACTGACATGTAGTTTTGAACCTACAGTTCTTCATAATGCACTTACCCCCAAAACCAGAGTTGCCAGGTGTTTGATTCAATTTTATTTCAGTGGGTCACTCCAATGTTCCTAATTCCCAGAGGAGTCTGGGTTAAGCTGCTTCCTTAAAATACATGCACATTTATGTGTGCAGAGGAGGTCGGCCAAGATGACCAAGGGTCTGGAAACCAAGCCTTATGAGGAACGGTTGAGGGAGTTGGGGGTGTTTAGCCTGGGAGAGAGGAGACTGAGAGGAGATAGGATAAAGGTAAAGGTACCCCTGACCTTTAGGTCTAGTCATGTCTGACTCTGGAGTTGCGTGCTCATCTCGCTTTATTGGCCGAGAGCCGGCGTACAGCTTCCAGGTCATGTGGCCAGTGTGACTAAGCCGCTTCTGGCGAACCAGAGCAGCGCATGGAAACGCCATTTACCTTCCTGCTGGAGCGGTACCTATTTATCTACTTGCACTTTGACCTGCTTTTGAACTGCTAGGTGGGCAGGAGCAGGGACCGAGCAACGGGAGCTCACCCCGTTGCAGGGATTCGAACCGCTGACCTTCTGATCGGCAAGCCCTAGGCTCTGTGGTTTAGACCACAGCGCCACCCATGTCCCAGATAGGATAGCCACCTTCAAATACATAAAGGGCTGTCACTTGGAAGGTGGAGCAAGATGTATCCTAGGCTTTATTAATGTACCTGTTGGGTCTTGTGACCTAAACCCTGAGCTGATGCAGAGGTTGTGTGTAAGAGGTTGTGTTTAATCCAAGGGTGGGTGTCCGGGCATCTGATCCATGGCATCTGGTCCTCACCCCTGTTGTAAGACACACTGAATCACAGCATCGTGCTTACAAGACAGTTCTCAGGAAGTAGCTTTCTTCCGGATTTCAGAGCTCTGCAGAGCTTACAGTACTAAAAGGGAATTGATTTAAATGTAACACCAGAAGCGTCACTTTCTTTCACTTATCCAAAGGATGTCTATTCCTCTCCACGAGGCAGCTTATAGCAGCTCGCTAAAACAATGCATTATAATAACGCCATCCCAGTACAGAGACAAAAATGAAACGGCCACAAAAAGCCAATAGCCCAGAAAGGACTTGAACCTTTCTCAGAAAGGACTTAGGAAAGGATTCAGAAAGGTTTAAAACGTAAACCTTTGGAACTCACCCCCACAGGAAGCAGTGATGGTTGTCAACATGGACGGCTTTAAAAGAGGATTAAGACAAATTCATGTAGGAGAGGGCTATCGATGACTACTAGCCATGATGACTATGCTCTGCTTCCAGTTGCTGGAAACCGTGCGAGGGAGAGAGTGTTGCTCTTGTGCTTGTGTCTCGCTTTTGCGTTTCCCACAGGCATCTGTTTGGCCACTGTGAGAACTGGATGCTGGACTAGATGGGCCACTGGCCTGATCCAGCAGGCTCTTCTTATGTTCTAAAACCAAGATGCCATTTTAAAAGCCCAGCTAAAAGCTTGGGAAAGTAGGCTGGTTATGGCTTTGCTTTCACTTATTGCATACAGCTGGTAACCAGATTCCTGTCAGCAAGACTGTCACACAGCTCCAACAAAAACAGAAATGGGAGGGGTGTTCAGGGCTGGCCTAAGACATTTTGCTGCCTGAGGTGAACCAGAAAATCCCTCCCATCACAATGGAACCTGACTAGGACACTGAATAGTCGTCAGGAGATAACTACCTTCCCCTGTGATCTTGGATGCACCCTCATAAAAATGTACAGTGGTACCTCTGGTTAAGTACTTAATTCGTTCCGGAGGTCCATTCTTAACCTGAAACTGTTCTTAACCTGAAGCACCACTTTAGCTAATGGGGCCTCCCGCTGCCGTTGCGCTGCCAGAGCACAATTTCTGTTCTTATCCTGAAGCATTATTTCTGGGTTAGCGGAGTTCTTAACCCGAAGTGTATGTAACCTGAAGCGTATGTAACCTGAGGTACCACTGTATTCCGTATTTGTTCAGTGTTGTTGAGTGCACATTGAGCATTGGGTTGGACTTCCAAAGTCCGTTCCCTGGGAAGAGGGAAGGATTGTAAAACCTTTCAGGGAACTGTAGTTCTGAGGGGAAGAGAGGTGTCTGCCATCAGCTCTCAGCACCCTTAACAAACTACAGTTCCCAGAATTCTTTGGGGGAAGCTATGACTCTTTAAAGTGGTAACACTGCTTTAAATGTATTGAGCTGATGTACCGATACCTGAGGATTCTGTACTGCCAGGGCCGGCCCACCCATGAGACAACCGGAGGTGCCCACCTCAGGCAGCAAGATCCACAGGGGCAGCAAACCCTGATGTAGATCTTTATTACCCCCTTGTTTCTGAGGTAGACCTTCGCTCACCCCTTCTTCCCTGGCAGGGAGGGGGACACGACATTTTGTGGTTTGCCTCAGGTGCCAAAACATCTTGGGCTGGCCCTGTGTACTGCATTGGGTGGCCTCTTTTAAATTTTTTATTTCTAGGCCTGATAATTTTGGTTTGGCAATGAGACCCCGCTGTATCCCACTTGGGAGCTGACCTGAAAGGCGTGCAATTATCTCCAGCTAAATTAGTAGTTTGATCTTCATTTGAAGCGGAACAATACATTTGAGCCGGATGAACCTTATTAAAAATAGCCCAAGTGCTCAAGTTCCTGCAGAAGTCTCCGATGTAATTAATAAAAATGGAGTTTGGAAGTTGGGAGGGTGGAAAGATGAACTTTCCCTTCCTTTTTTGAGTTGTACTTCAGATAGATAAATAAATGGATAGATTTCTATCTATCCATATATTTAAAGTTTCACAATTTTGCAGGAATTCTCCATTCTGTAATCCATGAACTTTGCTCGGGGTCCAACTTGCTAACTGCTACAAACCTTTGTGCCTTTTCTCCTCCAAGAAATCCCATTCAATGTAGTAGATGGGGCTTTGCATTGTACATTCATGCTGATCTGTGTTCATGATGCCACTATAAGTGATCCTACTTTCAATACTGTTTATTTACGTTGCTGCATTTATGCCCAAACTCTTTCCTCTGAGGAGCTCAAGCTGGCACGCATGGTACGGCTCCTCTTCCTTTACTTCCCACAACAACCCTGTGAGGTATGTTAGAATGAGTGGCTGTGAGCCCAGGGTCAGCCCAGGGAGCCTTATGGCTAAGTGGGGATTTGAACCCTGGTGTTTCCCAGGTCTCAGTTGAACACTCTAACCACTACACCACACTGCCTCTGTTTGCCTGCAAAAATATTGGGGGAAACGTACTACTTTATTTCTGATCAGTGCATGCCCCAATGCTTCTGGTTAAGACTGTGCACTTTTTCACACCATGAGTGCGGGGTGTTGTTGTTTCAAACTGCTTTTAATAAGAATAGAATCATACGATTGTAGAGTTGGAAAGGGACCCCAGGGGTCATCTAGTCCAACCCACTGACATGCAGGGATCACATCTAGCTAAAGAATCCCTGACAGATGGCCACCCGACCTCTGTTTAAAAACCTCTATAGAAGGAGAGCCCACCACTTTATGAGGTAGTCTGTTCCACTGTCAAACATTCTCACAATGACAGTTCCACTGTCAAACATTCTTAGCATCAGAAAGTTTTACCTAAGATTTAGTTGGAATCTCCTTTCTTGTCATTTGAATTGGTTCAGGTCTTACCCTCTGGAACAGTAGAAACAAGCTTGCTCCATCTCCCATCCGACAGCCCTTCAAATATTTGAAGAAGGCTATCGTATCACCTCACAGTCTTCCCTTCTCCAGCCTGAACATATTGCACTATAAAAATCACAGAAAATGGATTTGGAGATAGCGGCTTAACCTGTTTTTATAAGAGCCACTTCTCACATTTCATCTTAATACTTTGTGAGGATAACATGGGCTAAGAGACGGTGCTGTATTTGTCGGAGGTGCCCCTCAGTGTCATTCACAGTGCCTGGATGAGAGAGTTGGTGGCAATAACAGCCTGTAATGCCCAACCTATGCAGACATTACGGTAATTTACAAAGACATGGGTGACAACCTCAGGGCCTCCCGGTGAGGCGGTGGAGCTTTCCTTCTCCATCACGGCTGCATGAAGAAGCTTGGATGCTTTCATTTTGGTTTCGATTAACTGTGGCTTGCCATATTGTCCAAACCCAACACACTCTGTCAATCTTAACTATGGTTTGTTTTGAATCAACATTGCTTCAAACCATAGTTTAAAGAAGTGGAAACGAGCCTGCTTCAGATAATGGTTCGATGGAATTGGCTTGCTTCAACCAGCCATTATTAAGATGAGCCAAACTCCAGTGTTCAGATACGATGCTTAAGGTAAAGGTAAAGGGATCCCTGACCATTAGGTCCAGTCGTGACCGACTCTGGGGTTGCGGCGCTCATCTCGCTTTATTGGCCAAAGGAGGCGGCGTACAGCTTCCAGGTCATGTGGCCAGCATGACTAAGCTGCTTCTGGCAAACCAGAGCAGCGCACGGAATATTATAATAATAATAATAATAATAATAATAATAATAATAATAATAATATTTTATTTGTACCCCGCCCATCTGGCCGGGTCTCCCTAGCCACTCTGGGCGGCTGGGGAGGAAACGCCGTTTACCTTCCCACCAGAGCGGTACCTATTTATCTACTTGCACTTTGACGTGCTTTTGAACTGCTAGGTTGGCAGGAGCAGGGACCGAACAACGAGAGCTCACCCCGTCGCGGGGATTCGAACCACCGACCTTCTGATCAGCAAGCCCTAGGCTACTTGTTGTTAATCTCAGATGGAAGAAGAAGCTTCTGATCTCCTAGCAGCCATGCAGGGAGTGGAGCGAAAAACTCACTGCATTTCACCCTCCTAATTATGAACCAGGCTCCCTTGGATCCACAAATATTTTTGGACTACTCCATCATCTCTGACCATAGGCTGTGCTGCTGGGGACGGATAGGATCCGGGATCCGAAACCTCTGGAGGGCACCAGGTTGAGGAAGCTTGCTTTAGCATGGCATGCTGTATCTTCCAAGAATTTTGCGAGCTTCTGTGTCACTGATTCCCAAGCCTCCCTGCTCCTGGGCTGCTTGACAAATGCTTGAAGGTCTTGGTGGGACCCCTCAATGGTTTTCTTTCCCACCTATTGTTTAGCAATTGCTGCGCACTGTGATAGATTCTAAAACGTTTCTTAAAAAATTGTACAGAATGCAAAGTTGTCTGCAGTGAAATACGGCTGCTAATTTCCTTTTTCGGTCTTTCTTTTAAAATGCATTGTCTATCTTCAGGCTTCCTGCCTTTGCTTCTTGGCAGCCGGCCACAGTGTGAGTGGCTTTAGAACATTATCGTCTTAGGGAAAACCTCATGTGCTTTAAAATGGATCCGAGTAAAATCCATTCCATAAGTAGCAGGAAAATGACTAATGCAGGTTGGAGATTTGTTTGCCCCTAATGCCATCATGGACTGCAGCAGGTGCCACGTCTCTAGGTGGGCCCTTGTTGCTCCCGCTTACTTATAAAGTAATGCATTTATGCATCCGTTCTCCCTCTGTTAAGAAGCTTGATATTGTCTATTGAGACCCCCCATGTATTCAGGAGAAGAAGGCTTTCAATTTGCATAGGAACCTGGAGTTCCTGCTCTGTAGAAGCTGCAGAAATGGGTGGATGGTGTGAAATAAAGATGTTTTCTTTTTGGGAAGATCCGCACCCCACTGTTAAGAACTCGGGAATAGCCCTTAAGGATCAAACCAAGACTCTTCCCAGTATTGTGTTTCCGATAGTAGCCAGACAGATGCTCCTGGGAAGCCCACAAGCAGAATCTTAAGAGTTGGAAAAGCTCTTGTAGGAGATCTAGTATGTCTTCCCCTCTTGTTGAAGATGACCTCCAGCAAGGCTCAAGTGAATGGCTGTATTGTCATAGAAGCTATTCATAGATTCATAGAGCTGGAAGGAACCCTGAGGGTCATCTAGTCCAGGGGTCAGCAACCTTTTTCAGCTGTGGGACAGTCCACTGTCCCTCAGACCACGTGGTGGGCTGGACTATATTTTGAATAATAATAATAATAATAATAATAATAATGAAATAATTCCTATGCTCCACAAATAACCCAGAGATGCATTTTAAATAAAAGGACACATTTTACTCATGTAAAAACACGCTGATTCCCGGACTGTCTGCGGGGCCGGATTGAGAAGGCGATTGGGCCGCATCCGGCCCACGGGCCTTAGGTTGCCTATCCCTGATCTAGTCCAACCCCCTGCAAACCAGGAATGTGCAGCTGTCCCTTATGAGGATCGAACCTGCAACCTTGATGTTATCAGCACCAGTTGTGTGATCCCCGAGCCAAGGAAATGCAACGACGACATCTTTAGACGACATCTGAGGGCAGCCCTGTATATTATTATTAAATAATATATTATAAATAAATAATAATAATAATAAATTTTATTTATGCCCCGCCCTTCCCAGCCGAAACCGTGCTCAGGGCGGCTAACATCAATAAAGTATAAAAGAAAGAAAAAAGTTAATTAAAATACAGATTAAAATACAGTTTAAAATTTAAAAAGCCGCTTCATTTATCGCCCATAATTAAAACCATAAGGGGAGGAAACATCAGACTGAGTCCAACCCGAAGGCCAGGTGGAACAGCTCTGTCTTGCAGGCCCTGCGGAAAGATGTCAAATCCCGTAGGGCCCTAGTCTCTTGCGCCAGAGTGTTCCACCAGGTTGGGGCCAGAACTGAAAAAGCCCTGGCCCTGGTTGAAACCAGTCTAACAACTTTGTGGCTCGGGACCTCCAAAATGTTGTTCTTTGTGGACCTGAAGGTCCTCTGCGGGGCATACCAGGAGAGGCGGTCCCGTAGGTATGTTTTTTAAATAGGAAAGTTTTTTTAATGTTTAATGTTTTATTATGTTTTTATATATGTTAGAAGTTGCCTGGAGTGGTTCGGCAACCCAGCCAGATGGGTGGGGGTAATAGTAGTAGTAGTAGTAGCACAACATCCCTATTTTCATTGGCTAAGTGTTGGGGGGTATTCAGGGAGACTTTTGAAACTGAGGATATGAAGTTGGTGCAGGATCTCCAGTGCTCTAACACAGGCACTCCCAAGAGACTGTGATCTACTCCCAGTATAACAAAAATGGCAGTGATCTACCCAAGCTTTTTTGGGGGAGGAATGACCAGAGTTGTTGAGCTTTTTTTTAAGGGAAGATTGACCTTAACAGGAAATTCCAGAAGTCCCTCGAAATATAACCCGCCACTGAGAAAATAACACAGCTCTAAAGCCAAATAGCCTATCCCCAATTGATAGCAGAAGCCACCTGACGACCACCCACTTGACACGACGGAGGGAGCAAGGGGGGGGGAGACATTCCCACGATCGATCAGGATCCCACGATGGACCTGGATCACCAGGGGATCTACCCGTCGATCACAGTCGACCAGTTCAACATCTTTGCTCTAACAGACAGGTCTGTAACCAGGTGGATAGAGTGTCAGGAAAACCAAATTCATCCAGACATTAGGAGAAACTCCAAAACTGTAAGAGCTGTTCAACAGTGGAAACAGCTGCCTCAGGAGGTGATGACATCTCCCCTGCTGGAGGTCCCCCCCAAATGGGTGGTCATCTTTTGTGGATGCTTCCTGTCAGGGATCTGCTCACCCCTGCCAGTCCGGCTCTGAGTGCATACAGGGACCCGCAGCCTGTGTTGACGACGGATTCATCTTCGAGTGAATCTGGCAGCCCCTCTTCGGGGGAGGAGCAGTTAGTGGCTGGGAGCCAGGGAGTGCCAGGTGTCCAGGGAGTTGCTGAGAGACCTGGCACCACCCAGCAGACTCGCTTGGGGGGGGGGAGGCGTCAGTTCCGGCACATATCTCACGTAGGAGGAGAAGGCGGCGATTCAGGATGCCAAGGCTTTGGTGTTGGCGCCAAAACAGAAGGGGGGCACTTCCGGATTCTGCTAGTGACTGAGCAGACATGATAAACTGAACTCTGCACTGTAAGTACCTTTGCACAAAATAAAGAGACTTAAAGACATGATGGCTTGGTCTTACTATTGAACAACCGATAAGAGAATCTGACACTTCCATTGCAACTTCCACTGCAAATCCTTCCCTGAGTGGGTTGGTGGACTAGAAGAAGAAGAGTTTGGATTTGATATCCCGCTTTATTACTACCCGACGGAGTCTCAAAGCGGCTACCCTTCTCCTTTCCCTTCCTCCCCCACAACAAACACTCTGTGAGGTGAGGGGGGCTGAGAGACTTCAGAGAAGTGCGACTAGCCCAAGGTCACCCAGCAGCTGCATGTGGAGGAGAGGGGACGCGAACCCGGTTCAACAGATTACAAGTCTACCGCTCTTAACCACTACACCACTTTGACTAGACTGCATTGACCCCCAAATGTACCTCCCAATACCGCCACTCCGCTTGGCATGCCAGGAGAACAAAGAGAGCAGGGTTGATTTATTTTAAAAACCTAAAAATTAAATGTTGCGTACTGCACTTCTGTAGCTTCTGAATTATGACTCGAACAACCTGGCACCCATGCAGGGTTGGGGGGGGGGAGAGAAGGATTAGTCATGGAATGTTGACATTCCAATTGGCGCTACAGTTATATGAAGGCATGTTGCGTGTTGGCTTGGCTGGATGGAAAACCTCGCGCGGGGGCTTGGGCAGGAAAGCCTGAAGGGACTGGGGGGGCTTGGGAGGCGAAGGAGAGCCGCATTTCCCCGCTGGCTCCAAATCTCCTGCCAACGCCGTTGGTTGCGCGCTGCCAGTAATGAAGAGATTTCATAAGACAGTAACAGTATGCCGAGAAGGATGTAATTAAAACAGAAGCAAATTGGCACTTCTAGATTAAAGACAAGCAGCAAATGAAAACACCTGTATGTTCTCCTTTATGTATTGGCTGTCTAGGGCAGGCTGCCAGATATGCAAATAAAAAAAGACATTGACAAATTTCCTTGCATGTGTGGTTTTGGGAAACCGAACTCTTTTATTAACCTGGCATTTGTCTGGGCTTTTTGACAACAATAGGGCTCTTATTTTATGCTGTGCCTTTGCCAGATCAGGACTAGAAGTGTGCAACTAATATTTGGGAGGAGCCGGAAGCTAGGATGCTTTAAATCTTTGCAGAGTGATAGCAACCAAAGGGGAGCTTCGCACATCGGCTGTGATTATCGCTTGATAGCTCGCTGTATCTTGCTCTGTGATGTTCTGCAGCAAGCAAGAGACATGCATTGATGGCCTTTATAGTAAAATCATATGCTTTGTTTGGTGACAGCTGTTTGACATACAGAAATTGCTCCTTGATAATGCATCACTGGACATGCCGTGTGTGAACTCCTGGCTAATTAGTTTCCACTATTTGACATACATTTGCATGACCCACGGGTTAATTAGAGACTGAAACAAAGAGCATCCGGGAAATTATGTTGTTGCTGCTATCATTTGTTAGTTGCTTTTCTCACATAGTTGACCCAAAGTGAATTACATTGAAAACAATTATGGGCAACCTAAACACACACACACACACAATTAACAGATCCCAGCTTACTAAAAGAGGCCACGGTGCCACCTTTCAAATTAAGTGGCTTCAGTCTGGGTAAAGAGAATAATCTTTGCCTGGTGCCTAAAGGTAGATATAAATGGAGCCAGGTGTTGCCTACCTGGGGAGAGTGTTTCACAGAGAAATCTTGTTCTTGTGTTGCCACCCTGCAGACCTCCCACGAAGAGGGCCTATGAAAAAGGCTGTCAGTTGGTGACCACAGAGTCTGGGTCAGTTCATGTGCCGAGTGGCATTATTGGCGTTCTGAGACGTAAAAGGCTTTATAGGTCAAGACCAGCACTTTGAATTGAGGAAAGAGAGTGAGCATTGCTTAATGACTTCTTTATTTGCTGTCCTTTGCTTGGATTGCCCTGAGCAGATGATGCCAACGGCCTTCGTAGAAAGATTACTTTTTTTTATGAAAGAGCTCTGAAAGGTGTTTTTTCATATTTAGGTATTAGGCTCTACTACTCCCTTCCCATCGAAGAGCCTTTATGCTCGCGAGATTAAATGCCTTCCCTTCTGCAGGGACCACACGCAGACTCTCACATACTCCATACCAAGACCATTTGTGTGCCTACAACCAAGGAGGACCTGATTCAATGGACCACATTCTCTTAGATTGCTCTTTACACAGCAGACCTCGCCAACTGATGCTGAGCACAGTGTTGGACCTCCGGCCTACAAATCCGAGAAGCCAAATGAAGTTTCTCCTGGATATCACTGCCTTAGTAGCTTCGTTTTTAGCCACAATTTTATCAGAAAGGGTTCCTAATGAACCAACCTTTTTTGGGAATAGACAGGGCAAAGCAGAATATCTAAGAGCACACAATCACAGTGTGACCATACTACCCTCAACAGCTTCACCCTTGCCCTTTTAAATTATCCCAGTGACTTGAAATGTTTTATATTGTGATGCTAATAAAGGTACTTGACTTGACTTCTTTCTTTCTTTTGGCTAAGAAACTTTATCCCATTGTTGTTTTTTTGCTACTGTGACATGGGCGAGTCACAGCCTCCCTAAACTAATCTTAGGATCCCTGGGTGAGCGGCAGACAATTACAGACATCCCTCCTATTTTCCAGGGACAGCCCCGGAATTACAAAAGCCACACCAGCTTCTGATTTGATCCCAGAATGTCCCTGTTTCCTCTGTCAGCACCGCTGCTGCCAGGCTAGGGAAGGAGAATGAGGTGACGCTTGTCCTGAGCAATGGGGATGACAGCATAGCTGTCAACCTTCCATTTTTTGGCAGGAAATTCCCTTATTCCAGCGCCGGTTTTCGCTGCTATCCTGGATTGTTAGATATCTGTTGCATTGTCTCCGCCGAGATGAGCACGTCATCAAAATAGGGGACGACACCAGGCAGACCCTGTAGGAGCCGCTCCATCAAGCTCTGGAAAATCCCTGGTGCTATGCTGACCCCGAACTGCAACCGTCGACAACGGAAAGCCCCACGGTGTGTGACAATCGTTTGTGCCTCAGCCGTGGCATCGTCTACCGGCAGCTGCTGGTATGCCTGAGCAAGGTCGAGTTTTGCAAAGACCTTGCCCTCTCCCAGCGAGTGCAGCAAGTGGTGAACGACAGGGACAGGGTACGCATGCTGTTGAAGTGCCTTGTTTATCGTGCATTTATAGTCCGCACAGATACGTACTGACCCATCAGGCTTGATGGGCGTTACGATGGGAGTTTCCCACTTAGCCTGGTCTACGGGCTCCAGGACCCCTTGTGCGATCAGCTTGTCCAATTGTTCATCGACTTTAGGCTTGAGAGCAAATGGTACACGTCGTGGCTTGATCCGGATGGGCGCAACTTGTGGGTCAAGGTTAAACGATATGGGCGACCCCACATACTGTCCCAAGGTTCCGTCGAACACGTCTGAAAACTCAGTGAGGAGAGCGTCTACTTCTGGCTGTGACACGCTATGGATGCCAGTGACTTCCAAACCCAAGGACGCGAACCAGTCCAGTCCAAGCAGGCTGGGACGATTTCCATCGACCACCACTAGTTTCAGAGGTCCTGAAAAATCCTTGTAGGCCACCCTGAACATGCTCACACCTACAACTGGAATGCTATTTCCCTGGTAGTCTCTCAGGTGCAAGTGGTGGGAGTCAAGGCGTCTCTTGGATATCTTGGGAACCAGTCTCTTGATGGTACTCCAAGAGACGATGGACATGGCAGAGTCCGTGTCAACTTCCATGTCACAAGGTTTGCCCTCAACAGTCACAGTGATGTGGATTTTCCGGTGCATAGAGTCATCAGCTCGACCAATTGTCTGCTCAGCTGAGCAGTGGCAGTGGGTGACGGCGTGGCAATTCTCTGTGACCGACCTTGATGCCTTCTTTTTTCCAGGTGATGGGGGCGTGTTTGCCGGTGTAGGTGAGCGGCAGACCCTTGCAAGGTGTCCCTTACGGAAACAATGCCGACAGATGACGTCCCTGAAACGGCATTTGGATCGAGGGTGGTTACCGCCACAACCTGCACAGTCCGATTGGTCCATTGTTCGCTGTTTGAACTTCCTATGCTCCTGCTTAACACGGTGGATGTCGTCATCTTCAGCCGAGGAGCTCTCTGATTCGCTGATTTCCCCATGGTGGACTGGGGTTGGCCTCCTTGGAAACGCCGGACTGTTGGCCTTGCGAATCTCAACTGTTGAGTGCTTTGCCAGCTCCGCGGCCTGGGCATCTTCGATGGCCTGCTTGAGGGTGAGGTTGGGCTTGGCAAGGAGTTGGCGCTGCAGCTTTTCATCCCACACACCACACACAACTCTATCAAGCAGGGCGTCTTCCAGGTCTCTGAACTCACAGTGGTAAGCCGCCTTCCTGAGAGCAGACAGGTATTCGCTGATCGTCTCCCCCTCGGCTTGATTCTGGTGATGGAATGCGTGGCGGGCAACAATCCTTGATACCTTGGGCGCATAGTGACCCTTGAGTCTCTCCTTCAGCGTGTCCCAAGGTGTGGTCTGCACAGCGAGTGGTGCAATGAGTGCCCGAGCTGTTTCAAAAACTTCTGAACCGCAGACAGTGAGGAAAAGGGCTCTCTTCCGATCATCTGTTAGGTTGATGAAAGCGTTTGCCTCGATGTAGCATTCAAAACGGGCCATATACGAGTGCCAGGACTCAGTTGCTGGAGAATACGGAGGTAGAGGCAGTAGCGAAGCCATGGTTCCCTGATGCCGACTGGATGGCGAAGGAATGGAGGCTAGCCTCAGCAGTGATTCAGCTCTTAAGTGTTCAGCTCAGTGATTCAGCTCTAGCTGTGGCTTGCTGCATCCAATCCCATCCTCGTCGCCAGTGTTGAATAGTGGGAAAGATGGACGAAGACACAGCTCTTAAAACAACCAGCTCTTTATTTTAGCTCTGAGTCCTGGACTGGAAACAGCAGCTCAGTTGCCTGGCTTATATAGAACTCAATAACTTGCAACAGTAACAACTCCTCTGGCTACCCAATCAGTGAACGTCACTTTCAATCCTTCATTTGCATGTAGGGACCTGAGTGAGAACTGCAGCCACTGTGGGCAGAGTGAGAACTGCAGCTTCGGTGGCCAGAATGCGTACTGCAGCTAAACTCAATACATAACAAGATATCCCGTAAATTTCCTCTCCCTCCCTGCCGGCCAGGGAGGCTCCTCAGCTGCGTTGTTCAGCTGCGTTGCTCACCAATAGTTACAGAGAATAGGATGTCATTAGACAACAGCACTGTTTGTGCTTTGCTTGCATGTAAAATCAACCACTGGCCCAGCCCACAGATACACTCCTTCCAAAAGAGTGTTAAAGGATGTAAAGTCTGCAACACGTTTGTATAAGTCATTAATGGATGCCAGAGAGCCAAAAGAGTGAACCTGATCAATCCCCCCATGAAGAATTGACGCTTTTGAATTGTGGTGCTGGAGTCTGGTGGACTGCAAGAAGATCAAACCGATCCATTCTGAAGGACATCGGCCCTGGCTGCTCACTGGAAGGACAGATCCTGAAGCATCTCATGAGAAGAGAAGACTCCCTGGAAAAGAGACCCTGAGGTGGGGAAAGATGATGGTGTGTAGCCTGGTGTAAATTAATTTGTAGCCTGGGGGGATTACCGCAGCATGGACTGTCCCCAAGAACCATAGACTGTCCCCGGGACAGGTGAGGCTGCTGATCCCTTATTTTCAAAAGGGAAAGTTGACAGCTATGGATGGCAGTGGCAGCTGTGAGGGAAACACCCTTCTTCCCTTCCATGGCCTCTCCAAGGCTGCCATTGCTGGGCTCCTCCCTTGTCCTGTTGGTGTTCATGGTGGTGGCACGCGCCCTTCTTCTGATAGGAAATGCTTTGCGGGAATGAGGGAAAAACGGGCATTCGAGGAGTATCAGTTGGCAGGGGGCTGAGAAATGTCCCTATTTTCACCTGAGGAATACCGTAGGGTACGTGAACTGCATGACTGAGCATGGATCTCAAAATGGATCCCTCTGAATGTGATGCCGCAGTGTCAGACAGTCAGTTCTGATATTCTGTTTTTGCATTCTGACATATGGAACACGGATGCAGCCAATTGAGAGTAAGGGCAATGCTTCCTGGATCACACGTCTCTCACTCTGAATGGATGGGGGCGGGAACCATGTTGGATGTTAAATGGGGAAGGGGAGGGAAAACATGGCTGTTATTCCTGCCGTGTAGGAAAGATAAGTAAGCTCTGTTTGCGACCACTGACAAATCAGCGAGATGAGGCACCCGCTTGAATTGCGAAGGGCTGTGAAAATGGGGAAACCGAGTCTCATATCACGTCTAATGTATTTAGGGCTGAAGAAGAATCAGTGGAGAAAATAGGCTTTGCCCAAGATGTTTGGCTTTTCAAAACAGAAGAGCAAATTGTGCACAAACAAACAAACAAACAAAGTAGGCGTAGTACTGAAACCAGGTAAAGTTATGGCCATCATCAATGTCCCACAGACATCTTTTCCTACCCTAGATGTAAAGTGCAATGATAGCAAACTAAATAACTGCCCCTTGTAGTTGCCCCTTTCATGACACAGCTCGCTGGGGAAGGTGCCTAGCCCAGGGACTAAGAGGTGTAATTTCAACGTGACTTTAAATGCCCTGTGTTCAGACCAGCTACCGAAGTGAGATTCTCTTTCTTCCTTGAGCTTCAAAAGAGAATCACTAATGTGCCGTCTTCAATCTTCATTTCAGTTCGAAAACTTGATTAATTTTTAAATGAAATTAGAGACGCTTATTTTGTAGCTTCCTCTAATTAGTCTAAAAAGATGCGATATTAGCTTTTCTTTAAAAAACAACAACACTTGTGCACATTAAACTGCTTCGCCCCACTCCCTCTGCCCTCACTACGGTGAGAATGATCTGTCTTTCCCTAAAAATTAGAATTCTGCAAAAACTGGGGACAGTTCTTTAGTTGAATCAGAACCCTGAATCAGAGCTTTGGCAGGGAACCTGGCACCTTTTAGCTTTTACCTGCTGGACTGAATTGGAGTCCAACTACATTTGGAGGGCACCATGATGGGGGAAAGCTAGATTAAAAGGAAGAACTCAGACAGAGCCTCTCTGCCACCTTGTATCATAGAGCTAAGCCCTCCAGCCCACTCCTCGGATGTGTTTGTTGTTAGAAGGAGAAGCATCTAAAGCAGTGATGGCTAGCCTTGACACGCCAGATTTTTTGGGACTACAACTCCCATCATCCCTGACCACTGATCCTGTTAGCTAGGGATGATGGGAGTTGTAGTTCCAAAACATCTGGGGTGTCAAGGTTAGCCATCACTGATCTAAAGGCAATCAGAGTATTTTATTTTTTAAAAAATATATTGTGAATGACATTACTTACTGAACATGTGAGGTGTAAAAATGGGCAAGGGATGCACATGTAACTGCTGCCCTCAGTGGTTTTGGGCATGCAAGATGCTCTTCAGAACTTTGCGCCCTCCGGAGGATGTTTGCCCATATCATACCTAACCATTGGTCCTGCTGGCTGGGACTGATAGGGATTTAGAGTCCAGTAACATCTGGAATTTATATGCAGAATTCATCATGCGAAAGGCTGGACTGGATGAAGCCCAAACCGGAATTAAGATTGCCGGAAGAAATATCAACAACCTCAGATATGCTGATGATACAACCTTGATGGCAGAAAGTGAGGAGGAATTAAAGAACCTTTTAATGAGGGTGAAAGAGGAGAGCGCAAAATATGGTCTGAAGCTCAACATCAAAAAAACTAAGATCATGGCCACTGGTCCCATCACCTCCTGGCAAATAGAAGGGGAAGAAATGGAGGCAGTGAGAGATTTCACTTTCTTGGGTTCCATGATCACTGCAGATGGTGACAGCACTCACGAAATTAGAAGACGCCTGCTTCTTGGGAGAACAGCAATGACAAACCTAGACAGCATCTTAAAAAGCAAAGACATCACCTTGCCAACAAAGGTCCGTATAGTTAAAGCTATGGTTTTCCCAGTAGTAATGTACGGAAGTGAGAGCTGGACCATAAAGAAGGCTGATCGCCGAAGAATTGATGCTTTTGAATTATGGTGCTGGAGGAGACTCTTGAGAGTCCCATGGACTGCAAGAAGATCAAACCTATCCATTCTTAAAGAAATCAGCCCTGAGTGCTCACTAGAAGGACAGATCCTGAAGTTGAGACTCCAGTACTTTGGCCACCTCATGAGAAGAGAAGACTCCCTAGAAAAGACCCTGATGTTGGGAAAGATTGAGGGCACAAGGAGAAGGGGACGACAGAAGATGAGATGGTTGGACAGTGTTCTCGAAGCTACTAACATGAGTTTGGCCAAACTGCGAGAGGCAGTGAAGGATAGGCGTGCCTGGCGTGCTCTGGTCCATGGGGTCACGAAGAGTCGGACACGACTGAACGACTGAACAACAACAACAACATCTGGAGTATTACCTGTTCCACATCCCTCCTCTAGGGTAGTGTTTCCCAACCTTGGGTCTCCAGCTGTTTTAAAAATACAACTCCCATCTTCCCTAGCTAGCAAGACCAGTGGTCAGGGATGATGGGAATTGAAGTCTGAAAACAGCTGGAGACCCAAGGTTGGGAAACACTGCGATATAATGGACCTTTCTTCGCACGTTTTTGAAATAACAATTTCATTATTACAATCACAGTGATAAAGTGCTCTGCTTCATAGGAAAACAAGGAATAAAAAGTTCTCTGCAAGCTTTCAGATATTTAATTATTGCACCAGTGACTAATTGAGAGGTCCAGTAGTTAACATTACATAAAATAACACACATCGTTAAGTCGTTTATCTTGATCCAGCTGTAAAATTTGGAACTATTTACTTTTCTCAGCATGACGGGGGTGGGAAGCGAGATTAATCTCGTTTTTGACAAATGCCATTCCGCTTTAATTCTGCTACAATTTCCGTGTTTGCTTTGTTAATGACTATATCCAGCACGCTACCTGAAATATAGCCAGTGTGTTATATGAGGAATTCCTTCTGGGGGGACTCGATTAGAGAAGGGAATGGATGATGGTGTATCGCCACCAAGCAGAATGTGGAGCTACTGCCCTGCGATTAATGACGTCGTTGCATTTTGCCTTCATCGAAAGGGTTTTTTTGGTTTATGAGATTCCAAGGAGCGCCCAATCGTCATAAGAACCTTTGCAAGACTGCGGCATCTATCAAGTGAGCAAGGAGGAATGGGAGTTAATTACCCAACACTGGTTATTCTGATTATAACTAATTATTGGGCTGTTAAATGTTTATCACCCCTTTTAATGCTCCTGCCCCCTTGTAATTGCGGCTACACATCCTTGCAGCGTAAAACTAATAAAAAGAGGAAAGGCGGTTTAAAGCTTAAACGCTGCAAACACTTAAACAGCATCTTGTCTTAGTAGGAGTGTCAAGGCAAGATTTGGTTCTTTTTTTCAAAACTTTGTGTTAATGAAAGTCGGTGTATTATTTGGGTAAAACCGTGCTCCTAAACCAGTGTCTTGGATCTCTTTGGTTACAAATTACTCCGGAGTAATTTGGCTTAGGGCTGATGCACACTTGCTGGCAACCTGACTTTCGTTATTTGGTGGCTCCATACTTTTGCCCTGGTACCCTCTCCGGAATACCTGTTTCTTTATCCACTCTTTGGCACTACTTAGTCTATTTTTTCCTGCCCCCACCCTGAGTGGCTTCCAGCAAAATATTAAAATACAATAATTCATCAAACATTAAAAAGCTTCCCTAAACAGGACTGCCTTCAGATGTCTTCTAAAAGTCTGGTAGTTGTTGTTCTCTTTGACATCTGACAGGAGGGCGTTCCACAGGGTGGGTGCCACTACCGAAAAGGCCCTCTGTCTGGTTCTCTGTAACTTAGCTTCTCTCAGTGAGGGAACCACCAGAAGGCCCTCGGCGCTGGACCTCAGTGTCCGGGCAGACCGATGGGGGTGGAGACACTCCTTCAGGTATACATGAAAAGCAGACTGAGCAAATTAATTTTCTTGGTGAACGGACTGAGGTTGGTTTTTCCCCACGAGTACCCCTGCGGAAGAACTCTTTTCAAAATGAGTTACGCTCAATGAAGTATTTCCCCCCTGCACCTAGAGGTCTTCCTTCTGCAGACAGAATATCAAACAAATAGGCCCAACTAAAGGTCTGCATCAGATGTGGGTCACCATCAGAGGGCATTTGGTCAACCATACTCAACCGTTTCACATCTTGCAGTTTTGTACCGGTATTAAGTGAATAGTTGTCAGCTGCTTATCCACTGAGAGACAGAGATCTTGGTTCTTTAATGCCTTGGTACTTACACGTTTTGGCTCCCAAACACTGAAAATCCGGAAGTAAGTATTCTGGTTTTTGAACGTTTTTCAGAAGACGAACATCCAACATGGCTTCCGCTTGAGTGCAGGAAGTTCCTGCAGCCGATCGGAAGCTGCGCCTTGGTTTTCGAATGTTTTGGAAGTTGAACGGACTTTCGGAATGGATTACATTTGAGAACCAAGGTACGACTCTGTGGGGGGGGGGGGGAGTGGAGGGAGATAAATGCTTCAGTGGCTGTTGTCAGGATTTCTAGTTTTCTAGCAAATGTTAGGTGTTGACCAAAATGGCATTTAGGATGAAAGCTGGAAGGCACAGAAGGCAGTAATGCTGCTGAAACTGGATAAAGGTTAATGCGGCAAAGCGTCTGTCATTAAGTACAAGATGCGGCCAGCCTGCTGCTCAACAGGTTCTGAACCGGGAGATAATGAGCAAGGTTTAACTCTAATTCGATTATGATGTACAACTGAGTGGCATAATTGATAGTGGTTTTCCCAGCACATGTGTCTGAATCCACAAAGGCCTGTGTGTATATGTGCTTCTGGTGAATTTTGATGCGCTTGTTGCCCTTGAAATAATTTGGGTGTAAGCTGAGGATAGAAATCATAGAACCATAGAATTGTAGAGTCGGAAGGGACCTTGAGAGTCACCTAGTCCAACTCCCTGCAATGCAGGAATCCTGCCCCCCAGCTATGGTATGTCTTTGCTGGTTCCATTTTCACCATTCCCAAAATGCTTCGGTGGAGTAGAGTTCTATAGATACCCCATCTTACAGTACAACCATCTCTAGGAACCTTTTTTCAAATTAAAAGCTTTGTTTATGGGGAGAGGGTGGAGAGTGCAATTCTTAAAATAGCAAATAAATGGATACTTCCATAGAACTCTCATGTGTATGAGCTGGTGAGTGTGTGTGTGTGTGTGTGTGTGTGTGTGTGTGTGTGTGTGTGTGTGTGTGTGTGTGTGTTTGTGTGTGTGTTTGTGTGTGTTTGTGTGCAGGGTGGATTTGATTTAAATCAAACTGATTTAAATCACAAGTCAGTAAGGCTCAGGGTGGATAAAAATCAGCAATTTAAAAAAAAAATCAAAAAAATCCGATTTAAATAAAAAAATTGATTTTTTTAAAAAAAATCATTGATTTTTATCCAGATTTTTCATCAGTTTGATTTAAATCAAATCCACCCTGTTTGTGTGTGAGTGTGTAATCAATATACTGTTGCACCAAGTACAAGATTTATTGCAGGCATCCCCAAACTGATTTGGAATTGTAGTCCAAAACATCTGGAGGGCTGAGGTTTGGGGATGCCTGATTTATTGGCTTGGCTTGTCCAAGCACCTTAGTGGAGGCAACAGATCTTCTTAGACATGACAAGAGTCTGCTGAATCAGGGCAGTGGCCCTTCCAGTCCAGCATCCTTTTCACGCTGAGGCCAACCATATTCCCATTATGGGAAGCTTGCATGCAGGGTCTGAGTGCAGCAGAAGAAGAATTTGTCGATGTCAAAAGCTCACTTCTTCATTTTAGGCCGTATTCTACAAACCACTGAAGTTCACATCTGAGCCTGACTGAGGAGAACTTCTACCGCATCTCCAGGTTCAATGCCCTTTGCATAGTGTCTGCTAGAAGTTAAACATCTGAGTGGATGCATTCAGTCTTTACAGCAGTTGACACAGGGAGTTGCCTTACGCTGATTTTGGCCATTGGTCCATCTCGCTCACTTCTGTTTATGCTGACCAGTGCAGGTCTTCAGGCTTTCAGACATGACTTTCTCATACCAACTTAGAGATGGCAGGTATTGTTAAACTGTGGATGTTTTGCCACCCTGGGTTCATTCAGGAGGAAATGTGGGATATACATTAAATTAATAGCTACATTTTATTCATAGCTCAGTTGCTTAGAATGTGGTGCTGATAATGCCAAGGTTGCAGGTTTGATCCCCTTATTGCATGCAGTTGCATATTTCTGCATTGCATGGGGTTGGACTAGATGATCCCCAGAGTCCCTTCCAACTCTACGATTCTATGATTCTATCATTTCACAAGCTGGTGAGGCTCATTTTGATAGAGGTAGCAGGACAAATTAGTTATTATTATTTTTGCTCCTAGCATAGCTTTAACCCAAAGAATGGCTTTTAAATTCATGCAAGGCAGATACAGAGTAAATTCTCCTTCTCCTTCTCCTTCTCCTTCTCCTTCTCCTTCTCCTTCTCCTTCTCCTTCTCCTTCTCCTTCTCCTTCTCCTTCTCCTTCTCCTTCTCTTCCTCCTCCTCCTCCTCCTCCTCCTCCTCCTCCCCCTCCTCCCCCTCCCCTCCCCTCCCTCCCCCTCCCCCTCCCCCTCTCCCTCCCCCTCTCCCTCTCCTTCTCCCTTCTCCCTTCTCCCTTCTCCCTTCTTTATACCACCCTTCATCCGCAGATCTCAGGGCAGCCCACAACATAAAACCAGCAAAATATAGCGTAAAAATATCAACAGCAACAAAGCAGTAATCCCCCATCCCATGCAAAGAATACGAAGTCCAGGTTTCAGCAACGTGGCTGTCTGTTTCAGGGGTGGGTGGAAGCCTTAGCCTTCAATGCCTTGGCATGAGAACAGGGGTGTTGAAAACGTGCCCCCGTTTCATCTGCGAAACTGCAGATGATGTGTGCGGCTGGGAGATAAGAGGACTGCTTTTGCACCGTAAGCGCAGAGAGTTTGATCATCATCAGTGCTTCAAGTACCTAAGTGGCGCTCAACCTTTTGCAGCCCCAAGAGCCACTCCATCACTCGAGTAGAGGCACAAGAGAGACTCGAAGCCCATTTGCCCAGGCGAGGGGAAATGTGTTACGAAATAATGGCCACAGCACTCATCACGCTGGCCAGACAAAGGTCAGCATCAAAGCCGTCCTGCGCTACATTTGCCTTTTACTTTATGGCTTCTTTTATTCATCTGCAAAGAGGAGCTAATTGCTGTAAGTGGAACGATGCCAAGACCTTCTAACTACACCTGTCATTGCTCCTTCTGTTCGCTGCCAAAGGGAGTTGGTTGAAGGATCCAGCGGCTGGCAATCAAACCTGGTGGTGGGGTTTTTGTTTGGGCCTTTCATCATTTCCCCGTGCTTCAGGAAAGCAGGCTATCTGCCACATTTTCATGGAAACGGAGAAAGAAAAAAGAGTCTTGGACATCTGAAGTTACCTAATACTAAATGAACCTCTAAGTATTAGCTGCTTGGAATCTTAGGTGGGCAGAGTGCTGTTGCGCTCAGGTCCTGATAATAATAATAATAATAATAATAATAATAATAATAATAATATATTATTTAGAAAATACCTCAAGGCAGCCCTATTTAGGGAACTTTTTAACTTGTGATATTTTAATGTATTTTAATGTGTGTTGGAGGCCGCCCAGAGTGGCTGGGGAGACCCGGCCAGATGGGCGGGGTACAAATAAAAAATTTATTAATTATTATTATTATTATTATTATTATTAATACCCTGCCCATCTGGCTGGGTTTCCCCAGCCACTCTGAGCGGCTCCCAACAGAATACAGTATTAAAAACACGATAAAACATCAAACATTAAAGACTTCCCTAAACAGGGCTGCCTTCAGATGTCTTCTAAAAGTCAGGTAGTGGTTTATTTCCTTGACATCTAACGGGAGGGCGTTCCACAGGGCGGGCGCCACTACCGAGAAGGCCCTCTGCCTGGTTCCCTGTAACCTTATTTCTCGCAGTGAGGGAACTGCCAGAAGGCCCTCAGAGCTGGGCCTCAGTGTCTGGGCTGAATGATGGGGGTGGAGACGCTAATTCAGGTATACTGGGCCGAGGCCGTTTAGGGCTTTCCACAAGCGTCTGGTCGGCCACTGTGAGAACAGGATGCTGGACTCGATGGGCCACAGGCCTGATCCAGCAGGTCTATCCACTGTCAAATGTCTGAGGAATTCAGTTCCAAAATAATCAGTCTAATATGCAGATGGGAGCTTGGGTGTTCGCAGGTCCCAGTTGTTTTGATGCAGTTGGACGGCGCAAAACATATTCCCCCTGTGCGTCCCTTTCACAAGGTGAGGCAGCTGGTGGTGACTGGGTGGGTGATGGTGGGCTAAGTCAGCCTGGCTGGACAGGTGTTTGTGTCACACATGTGATATCATGCTTGCACAACGCGCCCCTCCCCCCCAAAAAAGTTGGACGCAACTCAGCATGCCTGTACTCCCCTATGTGCTACATTGGATAGAACCCATTTGGCTACCTATTGCAGAACTGCTAATGCAGTCCTCCTTTCAAGGGTGAGTCTAGCAAACGTACTTTTTGGACTCGAAGCAAAAAGTCCCACAACTGACAAATCCCACCACCCTCACTGGTGGTAAAAATAAAAATACAGTAATAAGGAACTAGGGACGCGGGTGGCACTGTGGGTTAAACCACTGAGCCTAGGGCTTGCTGATCAGAAGGTTGGCGGTTCGAATCCCCACGACGGGGTGAGCTCCCGTTGCCCGGTCCCAGCTCCTGCCCACCTAGCAGTTCAAAAGCATGTCAAAGTGCAAGTAGATAAATAGGTACCGCTCCGGCGGGAAGGTAAACGGCGTTTCCGTGTGCTGCTCTGGTTTGCCAGAAGCGGCTTAGTCATGCTGGCCACATGACCCGGAAGCTGTACGCCGGCTCCCTCGGCCAATAAAGCGAGATGAGCGCCGCAACCCCAGAGTCGGTCATGACTGGACCTAATGGTCAGGGGTCCCTTTACCTTAAATAAGGAACTGGGCAACCCTTTCTTGACACTCACAATTAGCTGCCTTAAGGCAGCCACTTCACCATGCCTAATAACAGGGCTGGGCCAAATTTAGATCAGCTTCGAAATGCTTGGCTTGTTTGTGGACCAATCTAGTCTGAGTTGGCCACAGGGGAGGGGAGGAACTTGCCTACCATGAAGAATTTTAGGGCCCCATTTCATGAGATGAAGAAACCAGATGTTCTGTGTTTTGGTTTAATATATCCGACTGCATAACTCCGTCCACAAGTCAGGCTTGTATTGCAGCGTATATCAATGAGGCCAACTGCAGCGCTATTGCTACCTGCTGTTGTAGAAACGACCTGATTCTAATTACAATTTTGCATTTAGTAAGATTTCTTAAGGCGGGCTTGGTTGCGTGCTCTATTTCTCTCTCTGTTCTCTCTCCCCACCCCTTGTGCTGGGTTTTTAAGTCACTGTACATCTTGTGTCTTTAAATAATGTATTAGGAACATTGTCAAGTCTGTAAGTGCTTTTTTAATGAGAGTGTGAAGATTTAATGGGGTTAGATTGCTTTCCATGACATTTTAGAGTGACTTAATTGTAACAGCGGAGAGAGGCTGTATTTTAAAGTTTTCTAAGTATGTCAGCTGTGGATTGTAGTGCAGCGCTTTACAGGCAAGATGGATGATGAGTTGAGAGATGGGGGTCCCCTCCACCCCTTATTGAAATGCTAGCCTTCGTTAAATAATAACACAGTTTTGGATGTAAGTGAAAGTCCAATACTGTTCCGGTATCTTAAAAGCCAACTTCTGTCCTGCTATCTGAAATAATCAGGTGTTCTTTCTCAGGACTAAGTGTTCTTTGGAGTGTGGGTCTATCTAATGCCAGGGGTCCCCCACCCATGGGCCAAATGCAACCCATAGCCAGAACCAGCTGTCTGGGTCTCCTCCAGCCCCTTGGCTGGTCAGCAAGGGTCATGCTGAGACGGAGAAGTGCGCTGGCATTGTTTGAAATACACAATTGCTGCAAAATGGGGCGTACTGCAAGAAGATCGAAAAAGAAGAAGGAAAGGTCTGAGCAGTAGATTGGTCTTCCTTGCAAATATGCAAATAGGGTTTTGGGTCGTCCCCCCCCCCCTGCCAAAATTAGTTTTTGAGCTATTTTAAATGAAATTCGCCAAAATCTACACTACCGACATGAGCTGCCATAGGTCTGGATTTTCCTGGACATTTTTTGTGATTTCCACCCAGACGCCACTTCTTACTTACAACCAGTCCAGGGCAGTGACGTTGCAACGGGGGGGCAGTTTGCCCCCAGTGCTGTGTCTGGGGGAGGTTGACAAGAAGGCACCCTGCAGGGGCTCGTGGCGGCGCGAGCAGCCATCGTGCCTCCACAGCTGCATGTGGAGGATCCTCCGTTCTCGGCTGCAGCCATGAACAGAGGATCCTGGCACTGGCAGCAAACCGCTATGTACAGTGCATGTGTGGCGGCGCACGCATGCGCTGTACATAGCGGTTTGACACTGGCGTTGCTCCAGTGCCGTACGGACGACAGTGGGATCCATCCGTCGCCGCTACAGCCGCATGTAGAGGATCCTCTGTTCGCGGCTGTAGCGGTGACGGAGGGATCACGGCACCGTCCGTATGGCGCTGGAGCGGCGGTGCCGGCAAACCACTATGTACAGCGCATGTGCGGCATTGCTACGTATGACGCATGCATCGTACGTAGCGATGCCACACATGCTCCCTACGTAGTGACGCCGCACCTCGGGTGTCACGACGCCTTTGTTCGCCCTTGGGCCAGGGGTCACAACTGCCTGTCGGCTTCCTCCTCCTTAGTCTTAGTGTAGGCCCTTGTAGAATTCAGTAGGGAGGTGGATGGGGACAAAACTAGAATGAATTGGCTCTGGCGCCACCTACTGTTGGGCTCTCTGCTTTCTACCCTATCGGTTCCAATGGGCGTCAGCCACAACTGACTTCTCTATGTGCATCTTCCCCGTGCTTGCAGCTATGTGTTTGTTCAGGGTAGAAGCTGGCTTGCAATTGCCCAGTGCACAGATAGACCCGTTAACAAAGTATGCCTAGTCAGGCTTGATTCAATTAGATTAAATCCAATGGCCATGGCATCTGGAGGGTCCGGCATGCCTGCCCCTCCGAGAGCTTCCCTGAATCCTATTAGACAAGTTAATCTGACTGGAGAATGCATTCAAGTCCTATATGAACTTCATTGCCATAATAACTTTCTGTGGTAGTCTAATCCTTTAAGAGAAATTCCCTCAAAGTGCTTGAACACCACTTTGTAATGTTTAACCCACCCAGCCCGAAAAAACCCAGAGCCTCCACTTCTTTCTTTTCATATTCCTGCTTTCCGCATTTTTTAAAAATTCTGGGAATTTTAGCGTTTCAGCAAAGAACAGGGGCTGTATACACAACCATAATTTAACATACACAACTTCCCACCCACATCCAAGAATCCTGGGAACTAGGAATTGCCCCTCACAAAACTACAACTCCCAACACTCTTGACAAACTGCAGTTCCCATGATTCTTTGGGAGGTGCGCTTTCAATGTGCAGTGTGAACGCAGCCAGTACCCCTTTTATATCCCATTGCTCAGCTGTAGGTTTTTTTTTTTTTTGCAAGAGTCTCTAACCTTTTGATGACAGATGTTTTAAATCCACGAAAAAGCAGCTACTACTGTGTGCTAATTTGCTGTGTTGGTGAATTATATATTTGTTTTAACTGAACAAAACTGATCGCTGGCGTGGCCTTCCTTTGATGCATTTGATTCATTTCCCATATGGTGATGTGAGGTAGCGAGGAAAAACCCCTGCGAAATTAAAACACACTGCAGACATTTGGGGTGGGGGTGGTTTGATGCCTAAAGGCAGAAGCATTATATTGATTCAGTAATTTACCTGCTTCAAGCGGGGAATCATAATGCAAAACCCTTGATAAACTCTCGGTGCGATGGGGAAACACCTGTTTCTGCCAGTGCCCCCTACTGATTCCCCTGGAAGCTACCTGCTTGTGACAGGTGTTCGCTAAGTGGAAAGCAGATAAAGTTATTAAGAGATAACGAAATAGATCTGCAGATCAGCTTATTTGGGGGGTTGGGAAAACAATGGGCACCCCGGATGGGAAGATGAATTTAGTATCTTTCTGGGGTGGGGTGGGGTGATTCATCTCTATGCTACAATGTGGGAAAAGGCTTTCCTTAGAGCTCTTCCATTGAAATCTGACTTCCTCAACCTGGTGCCCTCTATGAGTGTTTTGTTTCCCAACTCCCATCAGCTCAGCCATCACAGCCATTGGCCAGGGAAGATGGGAGTTGTAGTCCCAAACAAAGCATCAGGTTGACGAAGGCTGTTTAACACAGAAATAAACAATGAAACCTACTAAGGTCATGTCATTCCCAGAGAAGTTGTTGGTAAACAGCTCTACCTCTCTTTCAAATCAGAACCAGTGAAGGCGGTGAAGGTCCTGTGTGAGTGCCTGGAGGCGGCTGGAGGATGGATGGCGGCTTACAGATTGAGGTTGAATCCTGACAAGACAGCAGTACTGTTTATGGGGGACAGGGTGCGGGGGACTCCCTGGTCCTGAATGGGGTAACTGTGCCCCTGAAGGACCAGGTGTGCAGCCTGGGAGTCGTTTTGGACTCACAGCTGTCCATGGAGGCGCAGGTTAATTCTGTGTTCTGTGTCTACCAGCTCCATCTGGTACACAGGCTGAGACCCTACCTGCCCGCAGACTGTCTCACCAGAGTGGTGCATGCTCTAGTTCAGTGTTTCCCAACCAGTGTGCCTCCAGATGTTTTGGGACTACAATTCCCATCATCCCTGACCACTGGTATTGCTAGCGAGGGATGATGGGAGTTGTAGTCCCAAAACATCTGGAGGCACACTGGTTGGGAAACACTGCTCTAGTTATCTCCCGCTTGGACTACTGCAATAAGCTCTACGTGGGGCTACCTTTGAAGGTGACCGGGAAACTGCAATTAATCCAGAATGCAGCAGCTAGGCTGGTGACTGGGAGTGGCCGCTGGGACCACATAACACCGGTCCTGAGAGATCTACATTGGCTCCCAGTACATTTCCGAGCACAATTCAAAGTGTTGGTGCTGACCTTTAAAGCCCTAAACGGCCTCGGTCCTGTATACCTGAAGGAGCGTCTCCACCCCCACCATTCAGCCCAGACACTGAGATCCAGTGCCGAGGGCCTTCTGGCAGTTCCCTCACTGCGAGAAGCAAAGCTACAGGGAACCAGGCAGAGGGCCTTCTCGGTAGTGGCGCCCGCCCTGTGGAACGCCCTCCCATCAGAGGTTAAAAGGATCAACAACTACATGACATTTAGAAAACACCTGAAGGCAGCCCTGTTCAGGGAAGTTTTTAATCTGTGATGTGTTAATGTATTTTAATGTTTGCTGGAAGCCGCCCAGAGTGGCTGGGGAGACCCAGCCAGATGGGCGGGGTACAAATAATAAATTATTATTATTATTATTATTATTATTATTATTATTATAGTAAAAGAGGGAGGGGAGGGGAGAGAAAAGACGGACGCTTCCATTTATCTTTCCATTCCCTGCTGTGTAGAATCCCCGCCAATAGAAGTAGCATAAGCTGCGCCCCATTTTTGCACAGCACCAATGGCACAGTGAAGTTGGAGAGAGATTTTTGTGACCCAGCGCTAGTACAAAAAGATGCATGGTGCCAGTGTGGTGTAGTGGTTAGAGTGTTGGACTAGAATCTGGGAGATCAGGATTTTAAATCCCCGTTCAGCCATGAAACTCACTGGGTGACCTTGGGCGAGTCACAGTCTCTCAGTCTAACCTAATTCACGGGGCTATTTTGTGGGGATACAATAGTGTGGAAGAGAAACATGTTTGCCACCTTGAGCTCCTGGGAAGATGTGGCAGATCAACAATAAATAATGGTGCCAAGAAGGTGGTTAGTGGAGGGATGGATGAATCTGTCAACAGTGGCTTCTTTGTTTCTCGTTTCTTCATCAGTTCGCAACATTTCTACATCACTTTATGGTTTTTGTTTTGTTTTAAAAGAATCTTCATGAAAATTCACCAGCTTTTTAGTGCAAATCTCTCCTAACATGCACCCTTTTCTGTGTAATTTTGCCTAAAATTCACATTTTTGAAAATTAGTTCTCCCCAATGCCAAGGCTTTTTTGTATGTTTTCACTATTAAATGCACTTTTATGCACACTTAGCCCAGATATATGATTTTTTAAAATAAATAAATAAATAAATAAATATTACACATAGAGAAGTGAATGGCAAAATTCAGGCAAGTGCGAATGTTGAAGGATGGCTAGGCTTCGATTCGTGCATTGTTTTGGAATGTGCAAGTCAGGTAGGTTCCCCTTTAAAATGCAAACTGAATCGATTTCCTCTCCCACTTGTTCTTGTTGTTTAGTCGTTTAGTCGTATCCGACTCTTCGTGACCCCATGGACCAGAGCATGCCAGGCACTCCTGTCTTCCACTGCCTCCCGCAGTTTGGTCAGATTCATGTTAGTAGCTTTGAGAACACTGTCCATCCATCTCGTCCTCTGCCGTCCCCTTCTCCTTGTACCCTCCATCTTTCCCAACACCAGGGTCTATTCCAGCGAGTCTTCTCTTCTCATGAAGTATTGGAGCCTCAGCTTCAGGACCTGTCCTTCCAGTGAGCACTCAGGGCTGATTTCCTTCAGAATGGATAGGTTTGATCTTCTTGCAGTCCATGGGACTCTCAAGAGTCTCCTCCAGCAGCAGAATTCAAAAGCATCAATTCTTTGGCGATCAGCCTTCTTTATGGTCCAGCTCTCACTTCCATACATCACTACTGGGAAAACCATAGTTTTAACTATACGGACTTTTGTTGGCAAGGTGTTGTCTCTGCTGTTTAAGATGCTGTCTAGGTTTGTCATCGCTTTTCTCCCAAGAAGCAGGCGTCTTTTAATTTTGTGACTGCTGTCACCATCTGCAGTGATCATGGAGCCCAAGAAAGTAAAATCTCTCACTGCCTCCATTTCTTCCACTTCTATTTGCCAGGAGGTGATGGAACCAGTGGCCATGATCTTAGTTTTTTTGATGTTGAGCTTCAGACCATATTTTGCGCTCTAGGCTAGAGGTTTTCTTTCTGATACTACTAGAACATGACATTGAAATAGCCATTCAGCAATGGTTCCTCTCTGTACCTCTGCACAAGCTCTTAATATTTGTGCATCCAGCACAGGAATTATGTCAAGCCTCATGTAGGCAGAACAGTTCTATTATTTTCCATTTTTTAAAAAATGCACTTCTCCTGAAATCTTCTTTTCGGAGTGTGCGTATGTGTCAAACTTCCTGCACCTTCAGCAATGCCTGCTGGGAGGATGCTACAATGCATTTGTTAAGCCCATTTGAATGATTCTGTTTGGGCTCCCTGTGTCCTGCCCCTACAGCTGATGCTCTTAAAGAGAACTTGCGTAGATTAACTCTGGTGTAACTGGATTTGTTTTTATTTTATTGGCTTTGGAGGATACCCTGCAGGCCTGCTGGCATTGTGTTATCTGGCAAGGAGGGACCTGCTGCAGAGTAATAGGATTTTGACAGCAGACACGTCTTCTATTCTGCATATCCTTAAGTGTTGCTCAAGGTGCTAGCAGATGCAGGCTCAACCTGCTTGGAGCAAGATTGTGCAGGGGAAGCATTATTCTGTCTGGATAAACCAGCATTCTGGGCAGAGTCAGTCCAGGACTTTTTGCTGCTAGAGGCAAAACAGGGAATGCCACACACTGTGGTCATCCGTAAGGGAATCCTACATGGCAGGGATGCAGGTGGCGCTGTGGTCTAAACCACTGAGCCTCTTGGACTTGCTGGTCAGGAGGTCAACGGTTTGAATCTCCGCGATGGAGTGAGCTCCCGTTGCTCTGTACCAGCTCCTGCCAACCTAGCAGTTCGAAAGCATACCAGTGCAAGTAGATAAATAGGTACCGCTCTGGTGGGAAGGTAAACTGTGTTTCCATGTGCTCTGTTTTCTGTCACGCTGTCCCTTTGCTCCAGAAGCGGTTTAGTCAGGCTGGCCACATGACCTGGAAAGCTGTCTGTGGACAAACGCCGGCTCCCTCGGCCTGAAAGCAAGATGAGCGCTGCAACCCCATAGTCGCCTTTGACTGGACTTAACCGTCCAGGGGTCCTTTACCTTTTACATGGCAGGGTTGATGTTGCCCACCTTCATGTCACGTTTTCAAGCAGCTTTGTAACACAGTGTTGATAGTGCAGGTGGATTAAATACATACTTGAACACACACACACACACACACACACACACACACACACACACACACGGGACTACTTTTCATGCTGGTATTCTAAAGCAGTGTTTCCCAACCAGTGTGCCTCCAGATGTTTTGGGACTACAATTCCCATCATCCCTGACCACTGGTATTGCTAGCGAGGGATGATGGGAGTTGTAGTCCCAAAACATCTGGAGGCACACTGGTTGGGAAACACTGTTCTAAAGCATTTTGGTTTCAGAAAGTCCTTCCCAAACAAGGATATCTGCAGAGGATCACAGAGCGCAATGAGGCACAACATTGATTTGTCTCTCTTTCTGGGTGATGCCTGAGCATCTTTGACAAGGGCAAGCCATTAGGTCTCAGCTGTGTACTTCATGGCGCTCTCTTCCTTGTCATTCATGATAGCTTTTCTGAGCCATCCATTCTTCTGGGAGTGCTCAGGCAGAGGTTCCCACAGGCAAAAGGTCAGCCCACTAACAAGCTCAGAAACAGGCATGTGGCAAAGGAACTTCTGGATAATTAAATGGTTCACAATGCTCAAAAAAAATCTCAGGGCCTTCACTTAACCTATTCAGCAGGTTCTCTCCCAGAAAAGCAGAACTGTCGAAACATTTTGCAGCAGCCTTGTCACCCGCAGAGGGGGCATCTAGTTTTGTGGAAATCCCCTTTGAAGGGGAATTTGAAGGCCGAAGGGGGCATTTTGTAATTGCACATTTTTGTTATGTAAATAGCAGCCACGGGGGAGCCTGAGCAACATCAAGACCACAGTAGGTGGGGACACACAGACTTGAAGGCTACAGAGGCGCCAGGTAAGGTGGCAGATCAAGTTCAGGGCTCTGAGCCAGCTGCAGGAGATCAGGGGACCACCACGACTGAGACTGGTGGACAGGAGCCCTCAGATATCTCTCCTAGGCCACCAGTGCTGGAGGAACCAGATGTATCACACCACCCTTCAAAAGTCCAGTGGCACAGGGAGTGCACTAGGTGAGAGGCTATAGAATGGCAGAGGAGTGTTTGTATTGGTTCTGTAAAGCTCTGGAGATCTCTACAATGGGGTTGAGTCTGGAGGAGACAGAGAATTAAGAAGAAGAGAAGAAGAAGAAGAGTTTGGACTTGATATCCCGCCTTTCACTCCCCTTAAGGAGTCTCAAAGTGGCTAACATTCTCCTTTCCCTTCCTCCCCCACAACAAACACTCTGTGAGGTGAGTGAGGCTGAGAGACTTCAAAGAAGTGTGACCAGCCCAAGGTCACCCAGCAGCTGCATGTGGAGGAGCGGGGAAGCGAACCCGGTTCACCAGATTACAAGTCCACCGCTCTTAACAACTACACCATGCTCATAGCTGTCAACTTTCGGATTTGAAAATAAGGGATTTCCCCCCAAACTTTCAGATTTGAAAATAAGGGATGCCGCGAGAGCGGTGCAATGGCACCAAGTAGCCTCGCCGCCCTGCGCTCCAGAGGCTGCGTGTGAACAGGTGAGCGAAAGAGCGAGCGCATAGACGGCAGGCAGGCTGTCTGTCTGGTTGGGCGTGAGGGTCTGGCTGCACAAGGCATGCAAGCTCCGCCCCCAGTCGGTCTCAGACTCCTTATTGGCAGCCAAGCAACGTAGCTGAGGAGCCTCCCTGGCAGGCAGGGAGGGAGAGGAGCTGCTTCCTTTGAAATCCGGGGAATTTAAGGGATATCAACAATCCGGGATAGCAGTGGGAAACGGCATTGGGATAAGGGAGTTTCCCACAAAAAAAGGGAGGGTTGACAGCTATGCCCTTGAGGCCCCCTCCAACTCTAATTCTATGACAAGGGGTTTGGACTAGAAGAGCCTTGGGGTCCCTTCCAACAGTTAGAAGAAGAAGAAGAGAAGAGTTTGAATTTGATATCCCACTTTATCACTACCCGAAGGAGTCTCAAAGCGGCTCACATTCTCCTTTCCCTTCCTCCCCCGCAACAAACACTCTGTGAGGTGAGTGGGGCTGAGAGACTTCAAAGAAGTGTGACTAGCCCAAGGTCACCTAGCAGCTGCATGTGGAGGAGCGGAGACACGAACCCGGTTCACCAGATTACGAGTCCACCGCTCTTAACCACTACACCATGCTGGCTCCCATCAAGAGGCTACAGTCTGCTCCCAGCCTTTGTTAGAACAAGTTGCTCACTTGGAGCTGCCTGTAGCACTGCAAATTATAACCAGCTTCACCTTGCCACCTTCTCCATGGAATCCAGCATCAGAGTGGAACATGACAGGTCCAAATAAAATTCTGACACCCACATGCCCCCCCACACCACTTCTGTTTGCATTGGCAAGAGAGCTACTTCTATAAAATAGGCTCCACTCTGATTCCAAAGTGATTTCTGTTGGGACCACGAGGAGAGATGAGAGGGTAAACTCCACCTGTTCACCCCAAAGTCCCAGCTCATTTCAAAACTAAGATTAAAGAGATCTCCAGAAGGAATGGGCCAGCAGGGTGTGTAGAATTTTTCAACATTCACATTCTAAAAGTTGTAACCTGACTTGGGAATTCAAAAGGTATTTTGGTTAGATGAATTAATTTTGCTTGGAAAATGAAATGTCTGTAAAATTGCATAGAAAGCATTAGAAATGTTTGCCAAGTACTTGCGGTGTGTGTGTTTGTATATGTATGCATGTACAAACAAACAAACAAACAAACAAACAAACAAACAAACAAACACAAACACACTATTTTATATTACCTGACACTTTCTGAAGGTAAAATTCAAATCCTGTTTTTCTGAGAGCACTTTATTTGCTTCCAACTCAAACATAGACTTACCAAGCTAAATGTTGCCCAATCACAAAAATAATAGCAGATTTGAATTCCTCACACACAGAAACATATTTTTATGACCCCCCTCACTGAATAAATTTGCAAAAATTAAGTTTTACCCCCTAAAATGATATGCCCTAATGGGCCAATCACTCAATTTTAGTTTCTTATTTCCGAACCTTAAATTCACATTTCTGTAGCAATTTGTTTTTTTGTTTTGAATAATCCTTATGAAAATTCATTACCATTTTAATGTATTGGTTGGAGAGGTGTAAATTGGGTTGTTTCTTATTAAAATGCAAATGGAATCAATTTTCTCCCCCATCACAAAGCACGATCATCTGAGAAGGTTGCAGAGTGCAGATTGCTGGTGAGAGGGATTTGTGGAATGAAGGAAAGGAGACTCACAAGAGCTCATCGGCCACCACAGAGGCTAGATATGCAGAGCAAAAACTCAGCACCCCACCCATGAAAATGTCATTGAGCTTTTCTCTCTCCTTTCATAGTTTCCAAATCTTAAAGAGGAGACTGAGAGGAGATACAAAAGCCATCTTCAAATATCTTAAGGGCACATGCCACATGGAAAATGGAGCAAGCTTATTGTCTCCTGTTCTAGACGGTAGGACTTGAATCAGTGGCTTCAAACGACAAGAAGGGAGATTCTGACTAAACATCAGGGATAACTTTCTGACAGTAAGAGCTGTTCAACAGTGGAATGGCCTCCCTCGGGAGGTTGTGGTCTCTCCTTCGTGGGAGGTTTTTAAGCAGAGGTTGGATGGTCATCTGTCATGGATGCTTTAGTTGCTTTTCCTGCATTGCGGGGGTCAGGATAGATGACCCTCGGGGTCCCTTCCAACTTATGATTCTATGATTCTAAGAGATACCAAGCTCTTACATGACCAGCTCTAACTGCAGTCGAGGGATTTCTCCTGAAGGGTTGCGTCCAGGCAGTGGCGGAGCTTCATGCTCTGGCACTGGGGGGTGGGGGGTGGAGAGCAGGCGGGGGCATGGCTGGTGCGCGTCCTGGGGGCATGGTGTGCATCCTGGGGACGTGTCCTGGGGGCAACCAAGATGGCACCCCACTGGGATTGTGGTGCCGGGGGCAGTGTGTTCCCCCCACCCCTTCTTCCTCCGCCAGTTCGTACAGGCAAATTCTGCGCATTGTGTCATTTGAGAGTTTTTCATTCTCTGTGTTGTATCGTGAGATGGTAAGACGCTCCCCAGCTTTCATGCCGCTTCTTCACACCCCCATGACTGCCTTGGGTGGCTGTTTGATCTGTAAGGTAAAAGGTAAAGGACCCCGTGGACGGTTAAGTCCAGTCAAAGGCGACTATGGGGTTGCGGCGCTCATCTCACTTTTGGGCCGAGGGAGCCAGCGTTTGTACACAGAGAGCTTTCTGGGTCATGTGGCCAGCATGACTAAACCACATCTGGCGCAACGGGACACCATGACGGAAACCAGAGTGCACGGAAACACCATTTACCTTCCTGCCACAGCAGTACCTATTTATCTACTTGCACTGGCATGCTTTCGAACTGCTAGGTTGGCAGGAGCTGGGGCAGAGCAACAGGAGCTCACCCCATTGCGAGGATTCAAACCACCGACCTTCCGATTGGCAAGCCCAAGTGGCTCAGTGGTTTAGACTACAATTCCCATCATCCCTGACCACTGGTCTTGAAAGCGAGGGATGATGGGAGTTGTAGTCCAAAAACAGCTGGAGGCCCAAGGTTGGGGAACACTGGTTTAGACCACAGTGCCACTCCTGGGCCACCCCTATGTTTAGCAAAATGTGCCACGGAGTTCTTAATGCTTTTCAAGAAGGAAAGCATTCTTAAAGAAGAAAAGAAAAAACCCCTATCAATGTGAAAGGACAAATCCAAACTGTAATGGAAACCAGATGGGCCAACTATTTTTGGAGCTCTTTATGCATACATTGTGTCTCTTATTAGCATTCATTAAGTCAAAGGCGGGGAGGGGGGTGTTGGAGAATAGGCATTTTTTTTCCTAGCAGCATTAAACCAATAACCCTGGCATGGAGCCAAGGCAGTTCTTGTGGATTAATTGTTTTATAACTGCTTTAATTAAAACTGTTCAGTGTATGATTAACCTAAAAGTTTTTCATTTTCCACCAAATTGTTGAACAAATGAGACATTAATATTTTACATTAACGGTAGTGCTGTTGCTTCGGCGTTCCGAACAGCTTGGGCTGTGTTTACTGTAAGCAGACACTTAATGGATTGCTAAATCGCTCTTTCAGGGACAGACTTGCATGTCCCCGTTTGCGAGCAAAATGCAACAAGCCTTAATTTTTCCCCTCAGTGGATTCTGGGGCTACTGTACTGCTATTTCTTGGGTTCTAGCTGCTTCTGTTTAGCAGGGAGAGCTCTGGAGAGGGAGCGGAAATGTGATTTTGGTTTCATCTTGCAAAGAAATGAATCCACGCTTCTCGGGCCAGTCCATGAACCAAATTCCTTCAGAATTTGCACCTCTCCGAATTTTGCAATGCAGTTCTTCAAACAACCGATGTGCACATAAATGCTTAGGGAAACCATGCAAACATGCATTATTTTATGAGCATTGTATGAAGGGAAAGAGCTTTTAAAAATGTATATATTAGTCTAGATTGCTTCCAAAACTATGTTTATAGGGGCATATTCACACTGAAATACTGAGAAATTTGGGGAAGGTTATTAGTATTATTATTATTATTATTCAAATTTGTGCCTAAATGCAGAGTACCAAATTTGAGGTTCTAGGGAACAGAATTTGAATTTAAGGAAAATGAGAACCTGAATGTGAGAGAGTCGTCCATCTTTAGATAGTCCCAGTTTCTGTTTTCTGATTCCAATGTTCCAGTTTGAATCTTTTTTTAAAACAATGGTTCAATATCCCCCCAGGATGAATTTCTAGAATTGTCGTTCTACTATAACCAGGTCCCTCCCAAGGTCTCTAGAACTTAAATCTCTGATGGGGAGTGGATGGATTTTGTCCTTTTGTGCACATTAATGCATGCATGTTCATTAGAGAATTAACATGCACAGTATGCTAGCATGTGGCGCAGAGCCTACCCTTTTGTACCCTGCAGCTCGAGTTTTCTATGTTGGGAGAAGGGGGAGCTCAGACAGTGTGCTTTGGTATTAGAAGAAGGTTGCGAGTGGGTACCTATTCCCATCCATGTAAATCTGGAGTGTTGGGTATGGATTTTCCAATGCCCATCCACAACGGCCAAACATCAGCTCAGCCTCCCTGATGATAAGAATAAGAAAAACTCAGCCTAGTTTCAAATGCTGTCAAGTGTTAAAGACCATTGATTTGCTAATGCTCAGACAGCTAGATATCATAGAACCCATACTCAAACACAAATATCAAGTATTTGGCAGGTCTTCCAAAGCTCTCTGGTAAATATTGACTGTCAAAACTGACAGAGGATAAAGTAAGGGCAAATGTCAGAGAGCAACTGTAGCACCATAAGGCTTGTGAAATTCTGAAAAAGTGGGATGCCTGGCAAGCAGTTCTTAAAACAATGAGTTTACATTGAAGTTTTAAACCACACACTTTCGGTTGATGTTGAGTTCTCTACCTGTGGCTCCCAATATGAGTGCTTTGTGCTTCCAGAAGCAGCACCCCTCACTCTCTGGAAGAATAAGGTATTGCCACATCTAGATGTTGCCTCAAAGGTCTGAGACTTCTGTACGGAGAAAAGTGACAGGCTTTGGACGAAAATGACAGCGCTGAGTTTGAAAAAGAGAACTTCTAGCAGATCAACACATACATTGTTTGGAATGCAATGTGGTTAAAAAAGAAGGAAGATCTGTTAGGGATGATGAGTGTCAAAATCTGGGCAGCTTTCTTGCTGCTTTCTCAGATGCGCTCAGGTAGGAACACACTCTCCTGTTTGCCTCTAGGGGAGTCACCTTAGTGGACTTTGGAGAATCCAGCTGTTGGCGAATTCTGCATTAAATACCAGCCTATGCTGTCACCTTTCAAGTATGTATTTTTCCAGTTGGCTGGTCATCCCCTTGGGCAGGTGCTTGTAAATCTCGTGTACCACGAAGGTGATGAGTTCAAGCGACCAAATGGGACATGCTGGTCCCTTGACCCAAGAAAAAACAACCCTATAAGCTGAAGTGGCAAGATATGGGGGAAATGAATACACCGGTTAGTTGGATGGGCACATAATCCATACAAATAAGTGAGAGTTGTGTTTCAGGAGAGGTTAATATTAAAGAATGTGGGTGGATATATCCACAGAGCCATCTTATTAACCTGACTGCTTAGGACACAAGTACAGAATCCTATACAACAGGGGTTGCCACCCAGCACTCGTGGGCACCATGCCACCACCAAAGGTTCTCATTGGCACCCCCAGGGAAAGACCCTAGGCTCCGAGCTTTCATTTTGTTTTAAAAAAAGGTAAGTCTCTAACCCTCCTAGAAAGAACAAAATAAAAAAATTCCTTCCAGTAGCACCTTAGAGACCAACTAAGTTTGTTCTTGGTATGAGCTTTCGTGTGCATGCACACTTCTGAAGAAGTGTGCATGCACACGAAAGCTCATCCCAAGAACAAAGGTATCTGAAGAAGTGTGCATGCACACGAAAGCTCATCCCAAGAACAAAGGTATCTGAAGAAGTGTGCATGCACATGAAAGCTCATCCCAAGAACAAAGGTATCTGAAGAAGTGTGCATGCACATGAAAGCTCATACCAAGAACAAAGGTATCTGAAGAAGTGTGCATGCACACGAAAGCTCATACCAAGAACAAAGGTATCTGAAGAAGTGTGCATGCACATGAAAGCTCATACCAAGAACAAAGGTATCTGAAGAAGTGTGCATGCACACGAAAGCTCATACCAAGAACAAAGGTATCTGAAGAAGTGTGCATGCACACGAAAGCTCATACCAAGAACAAAGGTATCTGAAGAAGTGTGCATGCACATGAAAGCTCATCCCAAGAACAAAGGTATCTGAAGAAGTGTGCATGCACACGAAAGCTCATCCCAAGAACAAAGGTATCTGAAGAAGTGTGCATGCACACGAAAGCTCATACCAAGAACAAAGGTATCTGAAGAAGTGTGCATGCACACGAAAGCTCATACCAAGAACAAAGGTATCTGAAGAAGTGTGCATGCACACGAAAGCTCATACCAAGAACAAAGGTATCTGAAGAAGTGTGCATGCACACGAAAGCTCATACCAAGAACAAAGGTATCTGAAGAAGTGTGCATGCACATGAAAGCTCATCCCAAGAACAAAGGTATCTGAAGAAGTGTGCATGCACATGAAAGCTCATCCCAAGAACAAAGGTATCTGAAGAAGTGTGCATGCACACGAAAGCTCATACCAAGAACAAAGGTATCTGAAGAAGTGTGCATGCACACGAAAGCTCATACCAAGAACAAAGGTATCTGAAGAAGTGTGCATGCACACGAAAGCTCATACCAAGAACAAAGGTATCTGAAGAAGTGTGCATGCACATGAAAGCTCATCCCAAGAACAAAGGTATCTGAAGAAGTGTGCATGCACACGAAAGCTCATACCAAGAACAAAGGTATCTGAAGAAGTGTGCATGCACATGAAAGCTCATCCCAAGAACAAAGGTATCTGAAGAAGTGTGCATGCACACGAAAGCTCATACCAAGAACAAAGGTATCTGAAGAAGTGTGCATGCACACGAAAGCTCATACCAAGAACAAAGGTATCTGAAGAAGTGTGCATGCACACGAAAGCTCATACCAAGAACAAAGGTATCTGAAGAAGTGTGCATGCACATGAAAGCTCATCCCAAGAACAAAGGTATCTGAAGAAGTGTGCATGCACATGAAAGCTCATCCCAAGAACAAAGGTATCTGAAGAAGTGTGCATGCACACGAAAGCTCATCCCAAGAACAAAGGTATCTGAAGAAGTGTGCATGCACACGAAAGCTCATACCAAGAACAAAGGTATCTGAAGAAGTGTGCATGCACACGAAAGCTCATCCCAAGAACAAAGGTATCTGAAGAAGTGTGCATGCACACGAAAGCTCATACCAAGAACAAAGGTATCTGAAGAAGTGTGCATGCACATGAAAGCTCATCCCAAGAACAAAGGTATCTGAAGAAGTGTGCATGCACATGAAAGCTCATCCCAAGAACAAAGGTATCTGAAGAAGTGTGCATGCACACGAAAGCTCATACCAAGAACAAAGGTATCTGAAGAAGTGTGCATGCACACGAAAGCTCATCCCAAGAACAAAGGTATCTGAAGAAGTGTGCATGCACACGAAAGCTCATACCAAGAACAAAGGTATCTGAAGAAGTGTGCATGCACACGAAAGCTCATACCAAGAACAAAGGTATCTGAAGAAGTGTGCATGCACACGAAAGCTCATACCAAGAACAAAGGTATCTGAAGAAGTGTGCATGCACACGAAAGCTCATACCAAGAACAAACTTAGTTGGTCTCTAAGGTGCTACTGGAAGGAATTTTTTTACCGTGTTTCCCCTATTTTAAGGCAATACATCGTCTTATATTTTTTTCCCCTCAAGAAAACGCACTATGGCTTATTTTGAGGGGATGTCTTATTTTTATTATGTAAGCCCAGCCCCGCGTTTTCCTTGGCGCCCTCCAGAACTGCACTTATCACTATGGCTTATTTTCGGGGTACGGCTTATATTTTGCAAATGCGAAAAAATCCTGCTATGGCTTATTTTATGACTACGTCTTAAAATAGGGGAAGCAGGGTATTTTGTTTTTACTATGACAGACCAACATGGCTATCTACCTCCTAGAAAGGACATGCCAATAGAATTCTAATCAATTTCTGTAAAGTGAGCCAGTTTCACTGCTCCTGTCTGTCAATGCTTTTAGCCAATAAGTGAAGTCAGAGTGTGATAAGTGAGTTGTTGAGACACCAGGCGATACGAATCCCCAGGGTCCCAAAGAGCTGCTGGTTTCCCCTCTCCTTTGGTGCACTTTTTCTGCTGTGCTGCTCTGAGCAGCACTGATCTTTATGCAACTAAAACAGCGTGACTCACACAGAAAAGGGGGTGGGGATTATCAGCAGACTAGTGAGGGAAATCTCCAAGCTTGTAGTGCAAAGGAGGGAAATGTAAACAGGAGAACCCAAAACAGCACAGTGTTGAATGAATGTGGGCATTAGGCACAGGGGAGAAAATTGATTCAGTTTGCATTTAAAGTGGAACCTATCTAATCTGCACTTTCAGAAGCAATGCAGTGTGGTGTAGTGGTTAAGAGTGGTGGACTCGTAATCTGGTGAACCGGGTTCGCGTCTCCGCTCCTCCACATGCAGCTGCTGGGTGACCTTGGGCTAGTCACACTTCTTTGAAGTCTCTCAGCCCCACTCACCTCACAGAGTGTTTGTTGTGGGGGAGGAAGGGAAAGGAGAACGTTAGCCGCTTTGAGACTCCTTCGGGTAGTGATAACGCGGGATATCAAATCCAAACTCTCTCAAATCCAAGCTGTAGCACAGCTACCCTTCAAAAGTCACACTTCTCTAAATTTTGCAATGTTGTTCTCCACCCAAGTAACTTGTACAACAGTGCATACACTAGGGTAAAGTGTGCATATAAATGCAGATAGATATTGGTGAAAAGAATATGCTTTGCATATTAGGATAGTTTCACAGATGAAATGAGTACTTTAAAATCAATCAATCAATCAATCAATCAATCAACCAATCACAAAGTGATGTGGAAAAGTAGAGCGTCTTGATTCTTTGGCATCCACTGTTGTATTATTGGCAATACTCAGTGGTGGTTTGGGCAGTGGCATAGCATGGATTGCCAGCACCCGGGGTCATGTGGAAGGGAGGGAGAGGTCACTTCCTGGTTCGCAAAAACTGTTTTCAATGGAGCCCAGCAACAGAAGCACACAGCTGTATTGAGGCAGCAAAATTTTGCATCCCTAAAAATTTTGCACCCAGGGCAGCTGGCCCTGGAGCCCGTCCACACTATTTCCCTGGGTTTTGGAGTCTGTTGGAACTGGTAGAGCAGAAGGCAGGGGTCCAATAGTACGTGCAGCTGGAGTCAATGGTGGGTAGAGTCAACAAAGCCGCCTTTTGTCCGCTTCCGGCTCCTTGCTGAGTTCTACCGGGGCAACAGTGAGCATTGTTGAATTGTGCATCTTAAAGAGGTCAACTGCACAAAACAGCTATTGGTGTGGTGGGTTTGGTTTTTTTTATCTATATACTTTAAACGCATTAAAGTTTTACAGCCAAAACCTGCCTTGTGTGTAATTGGCCTCATTGCTTAAAAATTTAGCCAGGAATGTAGCTGAATAGAGCTGGAAATTAACAACAGATGGTCTGGAGAGGCTCAAAATGATTGGGGGAGATATACAAGTAATGTCTTGACGGAGGGACGAGAGAGAAACTGAAGGAAACATTTAGCTTCTGGTTGGTTTTTGTCCTTTTGGATTGAGATGGTGATTCCGTCAATTGCAGAGTAAACCTGAAAACCTGTGTTTGCGTGCCTCACAGAGTGAATGCTAAATGGGGTAGAAAGGTGTTCTTTCTCCTGGCTCCTAATATCATAGAGTTGGAAGGTACTTCAGAAGTCATCTAGGCTGGAGATTCACTGCTTCAGGACCCATGGCAGTGTTGTGAACAGGGATTTTCAACTCTGACAAATATGAAAGTTCAGAAAAGTCAAAGGCTTTTTTTTTGTGTGTTGATTAGGAGATGAGAGTTCATTTGTCTCCAATTAGACCTAATATAAATGATATTACCCAGCAAAAGCAAGCTCACACCTCTCATAGACTTTGTATCCATATTTAAGGTACATACATAAGAGGCTTGTTTATAATTATATTTTGGGAATGATTTCTGTTCTTCTGTAGCTGCTTTGTTTTACACTTTTTGGATGTCCCAGTATTGCATTGCAAAGCAGACCCTGCAAGTGTACCTATTTTCCAAGGGCGTCTCTGATTTAGAGAAGCCATCCCGGTTTCTGATTTGATCCTGGAATCCCTCACTTTTCCTTAGGATGTCCCTATTTTCATTGGGGAAATGTTGGAGGGTATAAAGTTATCTAAAGGTGTCTGAAGGCAATCCTGTGCAGGGAAGTGTTTTTTAAAAAAATTAAAAAAAGTTTAATGTTTTATTATGTTTTAATATATGTTGGAAGCTGCCCAGAGTGGCTGGGGCAACCCAGTAAGATGTATGGGGTATAAATAGTAAAATTATCATTATGGAATGGGACATCCCTATTTTCATCAGAGAAATGTTGGAGGGTATCTATAAAGTAGTTGTGGTCTTCCGTTTTCCAGTGTGTTTTTGTTTTCCAATGTATTTCTTACCAATAAAAACATTGGTGTGGCACAAGTAAATTTTTGTCCTGAAAGTGTGGCCCAGAGAAAAAAGTTTGAGGACCACTGCAGTAGACTCTCCTTGAAGGGTGTGGCCTGGGGAGAGCACTGAGGGTAAGAGAGAAGAAGAAGAAGAAGAAGAAGAGGAGGAGGAGGAGGAGTTTGGATTTGATATCTCACTTTATCACTACCCAAAGGAGTCTCAAAGCGGCTAACCTTCTCCTTTCCCTTCCTCCCCCACAACAAACACTCTGTGAGGTGAGTGAGGCTGAGAGACTTCAGAGAAGTGTGACTAGCCCAAGGTCACCCAGCAGCTGCATGGGGAGGAGCGGAGACGCGAACCCGGTTCACCAGATTATGAGTTTCCCACTCTTAACCACTACACCACACTGGCTCTCAGAGAGGCCTCCCCCTGCACCTGAGGGTTTCCCTGAGCCCTGGGAAGTTCCCTCCTTTGATTCAAATTCATTGTGAGAGGACAGCAAAACTGAGGGAGAGCTGTTCTCTGCGTTTAATAACGTTGGGCATTGTCACAGAAGTTGCTTAGATCTGTTGTCTGGTTCATGCTATCTGAACAGCCAGCGTTACAAAAGCTCCCTCTTATCTCTGCTTCCCTTTGCCTGAGTGGGTCCTTTGCTTTTTGTTTTGGTGTTTTTTCTGTTGTTGAAAGCCTCTCATATGACGGGGGAAACACGCAACTGAAGCATTCTCTGCACGCAGCCTTCTATTTTTCTCTGTAGGGTTTATTCTGAGGGCACCTGATCTGTGGTCAGGGATGAATCCGACAGTCAACAGCATTCTTTGAAATCCAATGATATGTCTCCAAATGAAGAACTGCAAAATACAAGGGTTGCCAGGAGTCAATAGCAGGAGTGAACTAGCTATCCGTCACATGCTCTCTCTGTCTCTCTCTTTTGACACCGACTTGTCATTGAAGATGTCAGCTGACAGATGAGATGGAAAAAAGTACATGAGCATTTATTTTAGGGGAGGGGCTCCTTAAAATTTATCACAAGGGGTGTGCATTTTTCCTGAGAGATTTGCTGTTGCATTCCATGCCACCTGCTCCGGCAAACTTTACTGAGTTAAACGAAACAAATGCGATGACAAAATTTCCAAGACCATTTCCCCTAATACATTCATTTATCATAACAACAAATAGTAAAATAAGCAAATTATTGGGATTTTTATCTGTAACTTCACCAAAACACTCAACTCACTGTGGAGAGAACAAGAAGCTGCTTTTCTGTTGGCAACTTTGTTATGTGACCATTGAAGTCAAACCAAATATTGTCAATTTCACACACAAAAATGATTTTGCTCTCTAGATTCTGGAAAGGTTTGGCGGGGGCCTCTCTTCAGAAGGAAAGGGGTGGGTTTCTGAGAAGTTGACCACTAAAGTATCACAATTTAGGGGACAAATCCAAAAGGGCTTTCCCGGGAAGATTTCATAAGCTGGGTTGTGTTGTTGTTTTTGCTTCCCTTGAGCTTTTCAAATGTCCCCAATTTTTTATTTTTTTATTAAAAACCACATGTTATTGATTTTGGGAGGGAAAGAAAGAGGTAAGGAAGCAAATGGGCGAACCTCACAACAATTGAAGTTTGTTTGTTAGGGTGAATAGGGTACTGCTGTAGAATTAGTTGACTCCGTCTATCAATCTAACATTGACTCTGGCTCCCCCTACTGTCTGTCTCCTTGGCTTCTGCCCTACCAGTCCCAATGGATAAAAACCACCATTCCCACCCAATGTTCTCCTAATTTTCGCTAGGGACAAGAGAGACTGTTCCTTCTTCCCATTAACTAGAAGCTTTCATCTCACGTTGAGGAGAAACACTTGGCAGCTGGTAGGCAGCTGGTAGGACCAGTTGTCAGGGATGATGGGAGTTGTAGTCCAAAACATCTGGAGGGCCGAAGGTTGGGGATGCCTGCCTTAAGGCAACCTCCTGACCTTGCCTCATGAGCGGGCCGGCCCTGTTTGGGAGCTTCAACTGTTATTTCTGTTTATTTGTTTAGTTATTTATTCATTTATTATTGTTACATTTATTTATTTCTTAAATCTGCACCTGAGGATTGCAGGGCGATCCGCAGCAGGAAAAATACAAAACAAGAACACAAATGTATTTTAAAAAGCAAAAACAAAAGCAAAGTAAATGAAAATGAACCTTTCATCCTCGGCCGCCTGCTTGCCTCCCTTCGCCTAACAGTAGGGCCGGGCTGTGCCGATTGTGGCTGACACTTGTGGTTTTGCTAGCATTGCCTTGGACTCGGTTGCTGTTTACCACTGTCGTTTTCTGTGAATGATTAATCAGGGAGACCGTTTGTAAACTTTGAGCGAACCAGACGTTTGGCTGAGCCCTACAGGGAGCAGAGCTTGTGTAGTTTCCTTTTTTCCTTTTGCAAACGCAGCCATATTCCCAAGACAGTGGTGCATTTACATGCCGCTCCCTTTCAGCATTTTAGAGCCCGCTATGGCTCAGTAACTAATGAAAGAGAATAACAATCAAAGTAAATATTTAATGTTTCTGTTATATGATATGATATGATATGATATGATATGATATGATGTTATGTTATGTTATGTTATGTTATGTTATGTTATGTTATGTTATGTTGTTATGTTATGTTATGTTTTATGCAGGGTGGATAAAAATCAATGATTTTTTTAAAAAAATAAAAAAAATGGATTTTTTAAAATTTAAATCGGATTTTTTTGATTTAAATTGGATTTTTAAAATGCTTTTGGAGGAAAAATCTTTCTAAATATAGTCTTCTATTTAAGTTACATTGTAGTCCAAAGGCTATTCATCAGGAAATAAGGATTTGTTTTAAGTTTATCAAGTGTGCTAAAACAGTCTAATTTTTTTTTTTAATGTTTAACCACATCAGTTAACAAACATGGATACATATGCTATCATGTTATTGTTTAAGTTAAATAAATTGTTTAAATGGTTATTAAGGAAATGATTATTTTTCTCCTTCCAATAAAGTACAGCAGAAAAGTTGTCCAAATATAAAAGTTAACTTATTAAACCTCACCATAATTTCATAATTATCTGTCTATGTATTTCTAGTAGTATACCCAAATCAGTAATTTTTGATATAACTGTAAAAACTACTCTGAAAATTTATTATTCCAAAAATGAAACCTTCATATGGTTGTAAATATTAAGATTATACCAGCAAGAATGAGTCTTTCTGTAAAAAAAATATTTAAATCAAGTCTTACTGACTAGTGATTTAAATCAAGTCTTACTGACTAGTGATTTAAATCAAATCCACCCTGGTTTTATGTTTGTTTTATTTTATATTACGTATATTACATATATAATATAATATATAAATTATAATATATAATATATAACAGAAACATTAAATATTTACATCCTGCTCGTGTCCTTGCCATAGGCATCTGGTTGGCCACTGTGAAAACCAGTGTGGTGTAACCTCCCACCCCACCGCCATTTTGGAGCCTGCAACCTTGGCATTCCTATAACACCACATCCTAGTTTAGAAACCTGTGCTTTCCTGGCTCTAGAAACTTCCATTCTTACTGCTTTACCTTTCTGCCGGGAAAGGATGGCGGGCATGCCGTTTGTTTCAGCAAGGGTTGTGATCTTATCCCCATTTTCTGCTCAGTGCCCCAGTTACGCCTCACAAGTTAGGAACTTAATTTTCAACTACAGTAAACAATATTTCAGCCTCGACTGGGTTCAGCAGCAGGAGGAATCTCACAGCTTCTACCAAGGTATACTGAAATGGTTTTTCAGTCTTGTACGTATTCATTTTTAGGAAATAAATTGTTTGATCTGCCTAATCAAAAGAGAAGTGGTGTGTGCTGCTCTGTGAGTAGCAAGGGAGAATGCCAAAATAGGTAATGGGAATTTTTGTTGTTGTTGTAGTATTGGCCTAGGAGTATGTGGTACTTTTCATTATGTAGAAAGGGCTGGTAGATAACCATTCACTATAGCATTGCTATATTTTTATTTATTTTAAATCAGCAGAATCTAGAGACAGTTATGACCTCTTCACCAAGAGGTCCCTTTAGCTGACAGAGCAGGGACATACACCGTCCTTTATTTTAACTTGCAAAAATTAGAATCACTCTTAGGAAATGTCAGTTTTCAGAAACATAGGAAGTCAACATATTCCACAGGGACGAGGATCCTGTGCCTCTACTTCCCGAGGTTGTTGGAGACTCCTAGCTCCCATCAGACCCATTCAGCATAGGCAGTGACATAGCTGTCAACCTTCCCTTTTTTTGCGGGAAACTCCCTTATTCCAATGCCGTTTCCCGCTGCTATCCCGGATTGTTGATATCCCTTAAATTCCCCGGATTTCAAAGGAAGCAGCTCCTCTCCCTCCCTGCCGGCCAGGGAGGCTCCTCAGGAGGTCCATTCTTAACCTGAAACTGTTCTTAACCTGAAGCACCACTTTAGCTAATGGGGGCCTCCCGCTGCCGCTGCGCCACCGCTGCCCGATTTCTGTTCTCATCCTGAAGCAAAGTTCTTAACCTGAGGTAATATTTCTGGGTTAGCAGAGTCTGTAACCTGAAGTGTCTGTAACCCAAGGTACCACTGTATACCCATTACTGAGGGTTTGTGCCTTGCCTTCAGCATGACTTATCCTTTTGGAAGATCCAGGACAGATAAAAGAAAGCACTTCCTCATACAGCACATAGTTAATTCAGGGGCTTCCTTCCGCAAGAAGAAGTGATGGCCCCCTACATGGATAGCTTTGAAAGAGGATCGGGCAAATTCGTGGAGGAAGATAAGGCTACTAGATGTCTATGCTTTGTCTCTATAGTCGGAGCCTTTGTTTCATAGCCCTCGTTTCGCGAGGAATGAGTGGAGGTCTTGTAATATCATAGAATCCTAGAGTTGGAAGAGACCACAAGGGCCATCCAGTCCAACCCCCTGTCAAGCAGGAAACACCATCAAAGCATTCCTGACAGGTGGCTGTCAAGCCTCTGCTTAAAGACCTCCAAAGAAGGAGACTCCACCACACTCCTTGGCAGCAAATTCCACTGTCAAACAGCTCTTACTGTCAGGAAGTTCTTCCTAATGTTTAGGTGGAATCTTCTTTCTTGTAGTTTGAATCCATTGCTCCGTGTCCGCTTCTCTGGAGCAGCAGAAAACAACCTTTCTCCCTCCTCTATATGACATCCTTTTATATATTTGAACATGGCTATCATATCACCCCTGAACCTTCTCTTCTCCAGGCTAAACATACCCAGCTCCCTAAGCCGTTCCTCATAAGGCATCGTTTCCAGGCCTTTGACCATTTTGGTTGCCCTCCTCTGGACACGTTCCAGCTTGTCAGTATCCTTCTTGAACTGTGGTGCCCAGAACTGGACACAGTATTCCAGGTGAGGTCTGACCAGAGCGGAATACAGTGGTACTATTACTTCAACTAGGCTTGTCTGCTTGCACCCTACAGTGAGAAGGAATATTTGGGGGGAGTGGGCTGGAACCCCCCCCCCCAAGTAGGCCTTGAACCGGAAGACTTTTTCTAGGTTATCGTGCCATAGGAAACTCAAAAGAGTATCGATTTTAGAAGGAAATCATGGTGGTGAAGTGCGCTAGTAATCAATCTATAATGGGGAGGAATCCATAAAACTTTTTTTTTTTTTACTTGATGTCTGTCTCCAGCTTTGTGTAATGTGATCACTGAAATTACCCCATAAAAGCTTTTATTGATTTTTATAAGTTGTTTCCTCCAGCCCCACAATCTCCCACCGTTACACAAATATACAAGCAGTAACACGGTTTTCTTTCTCCGTGTGGCATGTTGCCATTCTGGAAACTCTGAGCAGATATTCATTAATTGTAGCAGTCAATTGTTGTGAACGCATCCGATCGTTACAGACGGTGTCCTTTGTGTGGGTTTCTTGCTACGTTCAGCAGCAAAGAGGAGGTTGGAATGAACGTGTCGGAATTTGCTGTTGAGACAAGACAGTGACTTACCCCCCAAGTATCCCTGTTTTCCAGGGACAGGCCTGGAATAACAGAAGGTATCCCGGTGTCTGATTTGATCCCGGAATGTCCTGGTTTCCCTTTTTTCCTCCCCTCCACATCTTGGGAGAACCATTAAAAGTGATGTGTGTGTGTGTGTATATATATATTTTTTAAAAAAGCGCTAGTTCTGTTTATACTGAAAATAAAATTCCTGCAGCAAATGAAGGAAATGGCGAAGCTGGCATGTGAAGCCCTTCCTATAAGTTTGAAGGAAAAGAAGAAGAAGAAGAAGAAGAAGAAGAGTTTGAATTTGATATCCCGCTTTATCACTATCCGAAGGAGTCTCAAAGTGGTTCACATTCTCCTTTCCCTTCCTCCCCCACAACCAACACTGTGAGGTGAGTGGGGCTGAGAGACTTCAAAGAGGCATGACTAGCCCAAGGTCACCCAGCAGCTGCATGTGGAGGAGCAGAGACGCGAACCCGGTTCACCAGATTACGAGTCTACCGCTCTTAACCACTATACCACACTGGCTCTCACAGATCCACTTTAAATTCTTTAATTGCAATGTTTCAGCAGCCAGCCTTTTTTTATTTATTTAGGAAATGCAGGGAGTGTTTATTCCATTCTTGTAAATGGAGCCTTACACTGTCTACTGAGAAGTATGCCCCACTGTATTCAATGGAGCTTATTCCCAGATAACTGGCTGAAGACTGTGCGGCCTTACACTGCACTTCGAAGCATTTTTACTCAGAACTAAGTCCCACTGGGTTCAATAGGATTTACTCTCTTGTCTGTTCCTGATTATTCTCAGTTTCCGTTGTTGTTGTTGTTGTTGTTGTTGTTGTTGTTTGTTTTTATACTGCAACTTTTCCCCTGACAGGGACTCAAGGCAGCTTACAGCTAAAATGTTATTTCATTCCATTTATCTGTGGAAGGTGTTGTACAATAACCCTTCCCTTGCACATTTTTCCTTCACAACAATCCTGTGTGGTAGGTTTGGCGGTGAGGTTGCAATTGGCTCAAGGCGACAGATGTCTATGTATTTAAGACATCTATGTGAACGGCAAGATCAAATACGTGAGAAGCTTCCTGATGTATAATAAAAATGTCCCTACTTCATCTGAGAAATGTCAGAGGGTATGCAGTAAGGAAGTTGTCATCGTTATCCTTATTTGATTTCTTACCATTTATTTGATTTCTTCGCCATAAGGTCCCAGGCTGGGTTTCAGAGTTTTACAATTCAATATTTAAAATGGTTCGAAACTCATTAAAGTCACAGGAAACAGGGTAGACCCTGAAAAATATACGTCTCTTGTATCATAAGGTAAAGGTAAAGGGACCCCTGACCATTAGGTCCAGTCGTGTCCGACTCTGGGGTTGCGGCACTCATCTCGCTTTATTGGCTGAGAGCCGGCGTACAGCTTCCAGGTCATGTGGCCAGCATGACAAAGCCGCTTCTGGCGAACCAGAGCAGCGCACGGAAACGCCATTTACTTTCCCGCCAGAGCGGTTCCTATTTATCTACTTGCACTTTGATGTGCTTTCGAACTGCTAGGTAGGCAGGAGCTGGGACCGAGCAACGGGAGCTCACCCCGTCGCAGGGATTCGAACCGCCGACCTTCTGATCAGCAAGCCCTAGGCTCTGTGGTTTAACCCACAGCGCCACCTGGGTCCTTCTCTTGTATCATACTCCAGGCTAAAGACATGCATCCTCAGCATAGGCACTTGTTGAAATGGGGCATCTGCCCTCTTACAGTCCTTCAAATGGGAAGACATCCACCCTTACTCATTTTGCAAATGAACGGGGACTTCCTGCTCTCCCCCTCGCAGCTGAGCTCCAATCACAGCCGTGTCAATTCCCCCACAAGGTGATTTATGGCAGTTCAGATAACCCTTCCCCAACCTAACACCAGGCTGGCCCTCCAGTTCCTGAGCGAACCAGCAATCTTTAATGGATCTAATTTCTTCTGTGGCTGTTGAAGTAATAAAAATGTTCCGCAGATGGAACGCTCCCTTGGAGCTTGGAAGGGTTCCATTCTTTTTATTGAAAGCTCCAGGCACAGTGCAGCCATGTGAAGACCTAACCCCCCGCAACATCCCATGGCTCTTCAGATAGATCGGAGACAAAAGGATGGAACGCGGCAAGTAAGCAGTTCCAGGTGCCATCAGAGGGGATGGCCCACAGCTCAGTGACAAAGCAGAGGGCACCTCCGGTTAAGAAGACCAGGAAGCAAGTGATGGGAAAGTCCTTGGCTGTAGACCGTCCTGTTCATACTGGGCCTCTCACAGAGGACTTGCCAGCAGGGGCGGAGCAATGTGGGGGGTGGGGGTGGACCGCCCTGCTTGTCATCTCCGAGGAGGGGTGACATTTGGCATGCGGCCCACGACCCACCCGTGACTCCCGCCTATCAACAATCCAGGATAGCAGCGGGAAACGGCATTGGAATAAGGGAGTTTCCCGCAAAAAAAGGGAGGGTTGACAGCTATGTTCAGATGAGGCACTGCAAACCCTTCCATGGGGGCTGTGTTCTGACTTCCTGCAAGTCTACAGGATTGTGAAGTAGGATCTTCCAATAAGGGCTGTGAGATGACAACTTTATGTATACTGTATAGGAATGTATATACAGATACATTTCAGAACAGAGGAAAAAAGAGTCTAGTCTCTTAATAAATACTTCCAGGCTACGGCTGGAGCTTTCCGATTCCCTTCAGGAATTTAAACCACTTTCTTTGAGATGATAAAACGCCATTATCCCTATGAATAACGACGCTAAGCCCTTATGCAGCGCTATTTCATCAGTGGGATGTCAAAGCAATTTAACGATCGTTATCTTTCGAAGGATACACCCAAACAGTAGCTTCCACCGCTCCTGGCTGGGCTCTGCAGAACTCAAGCAGAGCAGCTCAAAATGTCTTGAGGGAACATGCAGCTCATAGCAGGCTGGGGCTTCAGCCAACTTCAGCCAGAGCCAGCTCTGGGGAAAAGTGGGAACCTCCTTTAGCTGATTGGAGCACGCAAGCTCCCCAGTGCTGCAACTGTCTCCAGTTAAGCCTTACCAGTGAGGTGGGGACACCAATGTAGGTGGGGGACCAGTTGGGAGCTTCCTGAGAGACCCCACAAATATAAGTCCTTTTCAGGTGTGCACATTGAGTGTAAGCTAAACACACGAGGGGATGTGCTCTAGTTATCTCCCGCTTGGACTACTGCAATGCGCTCTACGTGGGGCCACCTTTGAATGTGACCCAGAAACTACAACTAACCCAGAATGCGGCAGCTAGACTGGTGACTGGGAGCGCCCGCCAAGACCACATAACACCAGTCTTGAAAGACCTACATTGGCTCCCAGTACGTTTCCGAGCACAATTCAAAATGTTGGTGCTGACCTTTAAAGCCCTAAACGGCCTCGGCCCAGCATACCTGTCTCCACCCCCATCGTTCAGCCCGGAAACTGAGGTGAAGTGAGGTTACAGGGAACCATGTAGAGGGCCTTCTTGGTAGTGGCCCCCCACCCTGTAGAACACCCTCCCATCAGATGTCAAAGAAATGAACAACTGTCTGACTTATTTTAGAAGGCATCTGAAGGCAGCCCTGTTTAGGGAAGTTTTTAATGTTTGATGTTTTATCGTGTTTTTAATATTCTGTTGGGTACCGCCCAAAGTGGTTGGGGTAACCCAGCCAGGTGGGCAGGGTATGAATGAATGAATGAATGAATAACTAAATACTACTACTTACTACTGTAGGAATTGGCCATGGGTGCGTGGCAAACCACCACCCTCGGATGAGCCAAGGCTTGACCTCTGGATGCGAGGCAAACCACCACCCACGTACAGGCCACGGCAGTCTGAACACCGTGCCCTTGACTTAGGATGTCCCTATTTTCATTCAAGAAATGTTGGAGGGTATGGAGTTATCTGACCTCCCTCTCCCCCTGAGCCAAGGAGGTAAATAACTATACAACCTTTAGAAGACACTGTATAGTTTTAATGTTTAATGTTTTATTATGTTTTTATATATGTTGGAAGCTGCGCTGCCCAGGGTGGTTGGGGCAACCCACTCAGATGGGCAAGGTATGAACAATCATTAAAAAAATAATAATATGATGATGATGATGATGGAGAAATAGGACAGTGATGGCTAACCTTGACACTCCAGATGTTTTGGGACTACAACTCCCATCATCCCTGACCACTGGTCCTGTTAGCTAGGAATGATGGGAGTTGTAGTTCCAAAACATCTGGAGTGTCAAGGTTAGCCATCACTGAAATAGGATGTCCCTATTTTCATCAGAGAAATGTTGGAGGGTATGCTGTTTCCCTATTTGTTATTAATGGTATTCAGAAGCATATTTTCACAGTGGAGGTAGAGAGTAGCCATCAGGGTTAGTGGCCATTGATAACCTTATCTTCCATGAATTTGTCGCATCCTCTTTTCAATGCATCCAAGTTGGTGGACATCGTCACCTCTTGCGGCCATTCTTACTCATGATCTGCCCACCGTACTTCTGTTGATGCAAGCTGGAAATGCAGTTGAACCTTCTCACTCGCTGCATCGCACAGTTGACTCATCATTTATATAATTTCATCAAGACTTGTTTTCCACGTGGTGCTTTATTGACGCACACATGGATTTTATGCGGATCAGTAAAGCACAAGCGGAAGGATGAGTCACCGAGTAACAACATGTGAAAATGGCAAGCCAGTCAGCACTTCAACACGGAATACGAATTAAGTTTGGGCCCAGCAGGCTCTGAATTAGCAAATCTTTTAGTGGGGTTGATTGACACCTGTGCGAGTGTGTGAAATAACTGTTCAGAAAATCTTACACAGATGCAAAATAATAATAATAATCATCATCATCATCACATTGTCTGCTTTTGCAAATAAGCTTCCTGAACTTTCAATGTCTTGTTACACCAAGAAGGAGTATCTGTGAGCGTTGTAGGCCTCTCTAGCTGCAAATAGATAAGGTAAAAGGTAAAGGGACCCCTCACCATTAGGTCCAGTTGCGGGCGACTCTGGGGTTGTGGCGCTCATCTCGCATTATTGGCCGAGGGAGCCGGTGTACAGCTTCCAGGTCATGTGGCCAGCATGGCTAAACTGCTTCTGGCGAACCAGAGCAGCGCATGGAAACGCCGTTTACTTTCCCGCTGCAGTGGTACCTATTTATCTACTTGCACTTTTTGACGTGCTTTCTAACTGCTAGGTTGGCAGGAGCAGGGACCAAACAACGGGAGCTCACCCCGTCGCGGGGATTCGAACCGCAGACCTTCTGATCAG
>JAWWNI010001299.1:0-55000 GCA_034642065.1 Darevskia nairensis | reverse complement strand
GAATCTACATACAGGTATAAGGTGTTGTAGCCAAGGGTAGCCCTACTCAGTGTAGATCCATTGCAGGCAATGGGTCTGACTGGTGCAAATTTTGGTGGATCTACTCACCTTAATTGGATACAACCATCTGAGCTTTTTTGTCTTTTTCAGATTGCTAGAGTTTCACTGGGATGTACACAAACATCTTTGGTTCACCAGCCATTCTCTCTCTCTTTTGTGTTCCAGAATATTTTCACAGAATATGAGAACCCAGATATTTCACTTAAAGCAATGTTTTCTGTGCAACAATTTGCACTGAATATTTTGGCCCGTGTGTTTTGGCTTGTGCACTGGATGTGATTAAGCTCTTTCTGCCACTTAATGAGTGTGAACTGGTTCCTGCTACGAACACTTTTTAAAACGCTGACCTGTATAATAGCTAATTGGCATTGGGGGGGGGAATCCCTGAACATTATATTAATTATAAAGTCTCTTCTGTGAGCCACTAAGATTTGTCCTTGGAAAGGCTTATTAAAAATTGAATTAGCATCAGATAATGTGCATTTGAGCAGGACTTCTTCTCTATGCAAACTTATAATTGGGGAGATTTTAAATAGAGCCAGTGTGGTGTAGTGGTTAAGAGCGGTAGACTCGTAATCTGGGGAACCGGGTTCGCTTCCCCGCTCCTCCACATGCAGCTGCTGGGTGACCTTGGGCTAGTCACACTTCTCTGAAGTCTCTCAGCCCCACTCACCTCACAGAGTGTTTGTTGTGGTGGAGGAAGGGAAAGGAGAATGTGAGCCGCTTTGAGACTCCTTCGGGTAGTGATAAAGCGGGATATCAAATCCAAACTCTTCTTCTTCTTCTTCTTACAAGTGGGAGCTGCAAAAAATAAATAAATTGTGGTTTGGAAAGTTCCTTCTCAGTGTTCTCCTCCAGGGTTCTCCGTTTTACACCTCTCTGCCAGGGCCCACCCAAGTTGTGTTGCCTCTTGAGGCAAATGAGAAAATGGCACCCATTCCTCTGTCCCTCCTGCCACCACCTGAGACAACTGGAGGCAGCCTGGTGCCCTGAAGGAGGCCGGAGAGGAATGGATGGTTGTGGAAGAGGGGCAGGGTCAGTAGTAAGAGCAGGAGATGGTGAGTGGCACTGTCATGGACTGGCTGGATGCAGAAGAATGGTGGGAGGAACCAGCTGGGGAACCACCAAAGGAGGAAGGCTGAGAGCCCAGGGAATGGTGGTGGGATGACGATGAGTGGCCAGAGGGCAAAGAGGGAGAAGACTGAGAGGAGGGGGTGTAGTGAGCAAGAAGAGGCTGTGGCAGAGAGCAGTCCAGACTTGGAGGCAGAAGCTGAAGAAGGAGGTCAAGAGGAGGGAGGTGAAGAAGCAAGGGTGTCTTCCCTCCTGCTGGAACATTCTCCTCTTGCCTCCTGACTCCCAGAACCAGGAGAGAAGGAGACATAGATGGCTGTGGGGATGTGGGGAGCTTTAGTCTCAGCAACTGATTTCATAGAGTAAGACCTACAGCAGGCATCCCCAAACTCGGCCCTCCAGATGTTTTGGGACTACAATTCCCATCATCCCTGACCACTGGTCCTGTTAGCTAGGGATGGTGGAAGTTGTAGGGCCAAGTTTGGGGATGCCTGACCTACAGGGAACGAGCTTCTGTGCTCTTTAGGCCTGATACTCAGCCAAGTCTGTGAAGACTTGTGTTTTTGCTAATGAAGAGTTCACTCTGACATTGAACCGAATGATTTACTGGCTGGCTCACTCTGTGGCAGGTACATACCTCGGGGGCATGGATCTGTCAGCTCTCCTAGCAGTCCCCAGTCTGCCACCTGGGGCAACTGCCTCACCATGCCTCATGGGCCGGCTCTGCCTCCCGCCCCCCCCCCCACTCTGGCCATTGAGCATGCTCAGTCCTCAATTGGGTGCAATTCCCCGCTTAGGATTCCCCCCTTAAAGAACATAAAAACATAAGATGAGCCTGCTGGATCAGGCCAATGGTCCATCCACTCCTGCTCTCCCAGACACCAATCAGATGCCCCGATGGGGAATCCCGCACATGAGCACAACAACGCTCTACACATGGGTGATTTCCAGTAGCTAGCATTCAGAAGCATTACTGGTCATTGTGGCTAGTACCCATTGGTAGCCCTATCCTCCATGAAATAAATGTGTGTGTGTGTGTGTGTGTGTGTGTGTGTGTGTGAGAGAGAGAGAGAGAGAGAAAACACAACCACACAAATAACTAATAACTTGTATTGAAAAAACAAATACCTAGTATTGGGGCTAGGGGAGAATCCGATTGCCTCATGACCATCAGGAACTTCTAAAATCCTTCTTATTTATTAATATTATTATGTATGAAATTTATATACTAACCGCCCTCTGAGGATCACAGGGTAAGTTACAGTATAAGACCACAAAAGAATGCACAACATAATAACAAGCGAAACAAAAAACTCCCCCCGCCCCAGTTTCAAAGGCCATAGATTATTTCATTAGCCAAAGGCAAAAGGACTGTGTTTCACAAAAGACATGTCGGCTAAAAGGAGAACTCTTCTTGGGGAGGGGGAGCTGCTGTGTAAAGGACCAGAATGGAATGTGAATCAGTGGCACGGAGGGTCTCTAGTTAATTTATGAGAAGTCTGAAGGAAGATTAAAATCTGACTTGACGCTGATTCAGTATTCATTTTGAGAATCCCCCAGGAGGCTTCTCTCTTAGGCTGATCATACAGCCCATTGTTGTATATTACACTTTCATTAGCAAGTGACTTAGGGGGGCCATCCTGACAGGTTTGTGAGCCCAGGGGGTGGAGGGATGAGCATGGAGATTAACTGTTTGAAAAGGCACACACACCTCCCTCCAGAGACCGGAAATGAAGATCCTGGCTGGTATTGGAGCCAAAAATGAACGTTTCGCTGTCAGACCCCTCAAGTGTCCCGAATTATTCGGGACATCCCGAATTGGCAGAAGATGCCCCTGCTTTTCCTCCCAATCCCAGATATCCCAATTTTGCTCCCCCGCACTGGTCGCACCAGAGTGAGGGAGCAAAAGACGGGCATTTTTTCTTTTTAGTTTTGAGTCCAGAAACAGGACCAAAAAAACGGAAGAGAAACTTACCTTGACCTCCTCTTCCGGAAGTTCGTCTGCGGTGCCGGAAGGCGGCGGCAGAGGCAGGTCCAGTCTGAAAATATATATATTTATTTATTGGGTTTTAAACAAACAAAAAACAAGAAAAAAGAAAACATACATAATACATAGTACATAAAAAATCAATACAAATTCAACAACACAAACATACATCATAATTTCCCATTCCTTATATCTAATCATGTTGGGGTGACTTCCTCACGTCTCCCCTGCTGCGTTTCATTGTCAATCAGCTTTAGTAATTTCTTGCCATCTTTAAATATTATTTACTAATAACACTTATATCCTTTTCTTATAATTGTCTTAACCTAAAAGCATGTATCTATATTACGCAAACCTATTTTCTACTCTGTAAGCTGTCATTTCTTCCAACTTTTTTCATTTTTTAAATCTTACAATAGTTCTTTAAATATAGTTTAAAAAATTTCCAGTCTTTTCCCACCGTCTCCTCCCTTTGGTCGCAGAGTTTTCCTGTCAGTTCGGCGAGTTCCATATAGTCCATTATTTTCATCTGCCATAGGCAGGTCCAGTCTGTGCCACATCTTGGAGACATGGTACAGGCTGGGGCAACCTTCCCCAGGCTGCTGGGGTCCGTGACGCATCAGGAGATGCAGTGCACACTGGGCCGGCCTTCCGGCAAGCCGCACCAGTCCATGCCACTTCTCCTGATGGGGCACAGGCCTGGCGTGCCAGCCAGAAGGAGCTGCAGCTGACGCTCCCACAGGCTGTGTAGGAGGGTGACTGGAGAAAGGTAGGTGGAGGGGGGGAGGGGAGGGGTGAGAGAGGAAGTGTCAGCGTTGGGGACACACAAGGGGTCTGTGGGGTGGTGGTGGGGTGTTCTGAAATGCCCTCCCAAAATATTGTGTGTGTGTGTGTGCACTGTAATTAGAAGGGGTGGGGAGTCAAGGTGATTTGTTATTCCAGGATAAACATTACTGCAGCCTCACTCATCAGATAAAATGATCAGGAGCAGAGGTCCGTTTCAATCCCTCGCAGGAAGAAAAAAAGTGACGCTCCTGCGAAATCGAGAGAAAATTATAATTTTAGCAATTGCTGGTTTTTGTTTTTGTTTTAATCTCTTAGCAGTCAGGTTGTTGTCAGTCTCATTTGGCCCCTCAAGAGCATAATAGTGCTAGCCCCCAGGTTTTAGAAAGCTGTAAACCCAAGAACCCCCAGGTTCTCTGAAGGAAGGCTGCAAAATGGGACTCTGAGCTTCCCATGAACTTGTAGAAGAAGAGTTTGGATTTGATACCCCACTTTATCACTACCTGAAGGAGTCTCAAAGCGGCTCACATTCTCCTTTCCCTTCCTCCCCCACAACAAACACTCTGTGAGGTGAGTGGGGCTGAGAGACTTCAAAGAAGTGTGACTAGCCCAAGGTCACCCAGCAGCTGCATGGGGAGGAGCGGAGACGTGAACCCGGTTCCCCAGATTACGAGTCCACTGCTCTTAACCACTACACCGTCCTGGCATCAATGGGAGGGCCTGATGGAGCTCGGTGCAGCCATGGGTGGGCCTGACAGGGACCCCTTGGCTGCGGAATATTGAGGGGGCCTGGCCACCTCATTGATTTTTTTTGGGGGGGAGGGCTCCTTCCTGGCCTCCCCATAGATGGTGTGTCTGGACAGTAGATATGACACCTGGCTGATATTCGAGTTGAGGTCTCTCCAAAGTGCAGGTACCCTGATACCAAAATCCTGATGTCTCTATTGTACAGTACGTACCTCCTGATGAGACGGCATCTGCTGGAGGCCCTCATCTGCAGAGTGGCTGGGTATATAAGGGGCCAGGCGATCTTTCAGGTACCCCAGTCCTAAGCTGTATAGGGCTTTGTACACCCAAACCAGTGGCTTGATCTTAGCCAGGTAGCTGTTTTCACCTGTGAAGTGCCTTTGTCGATTCATCTCAGTTAAGTTGGGTCAGAGACCTCAGAAGAACAGGGAAAGGCAGGGAAGGAGAGAGGAGGGGATCTGTAAATGAGTCATTTGACTTGGAGGCATTGCTGCTCATGTTTCAGTCATTAAATTTCTGACTCTCACACAGGGCTTTAATGATGTTAAAGTGATTTCTTTCTTCCTTCCCTTTTGCTGTTTTAATTGTGTAAAGAATCCAGCGCGAACAATCAGCTTTGCTGAGAAACCTCTTAGGTAAAATTAGCTTATGAATAAGCGGGTTGTTGCACTCAAAGTTCTGGTGGTAAAAGAAGACTTAATAAAATAAAGGTCTTGATTGTGCTAGGGAGCTAACAAGATTCTTTTTTGAGGGAAAAACCAACCAACCAACCAAACAAACAAACCTAAAGTGATCTACATTAGCGTTCAGGGGAAAAATATGAAGCTAACAGAGGAAGTTGTCTTGACAAGAGAGTCTGGAAGTCTGTCTGGACCACTGAGAATGTCTTGAAATGATCCAGGCTGTAAGAAAACTCACCAGTGTCTTGTATTAACCTTGGTTAACAAGGTTGATAAAACCAGACTTTGGGAATTTGCCTGAATTCTTAAGAGTTGCACAGAAGAAAGAATGTCCACTCTTTGTAGCTGTTCCTGCCATGTTGATGAGAGTCACTAGATGACATGTCTACCATGATGCCTAAATTATGCCTCTGAATACATGTTGCCAGGAATCAGAGGAGCAGAGAGGACTCCTGCCCAGCTTGAAGGCTTCCAACACGTATCTGGTTGGCCAAGGTGATAACAGGATGTTGGATTAAATGAGCCATTGGCCTGATCCAGCAGGGTTGTCTTATGTTCTTATGAACTTCAGTGTCCGGAAGTAAACTATCTGGGAACACCAGTTGCTGAGAGGGTGGCATCTTATAGGAACACACAAAACAGGCTGACACGGTATGAGAACATTGCTCTATGTAGCTCAGAACCGTATGCATGGATGGGTAGCGACTCTAGAAATGAGTATTTTCCAAATGCATTTGGCGATGGCGATAATGATTTATTACTTATTAAATCTATATGCCGCCCTTCATTCGAAGATCACAGGGCAGTTTACGACGTAAAAATACAAAATGAAAAGACAACCCCCTGCCATAATATTGCATAACTGCCATCACCACCACAAACAGATGTCAGGCATTGAATCTCTTGCCCACAATCCACACTTGCTACCACTAAATGGTCGGCTTAACAACCAGTCCCTTTTCCCAGGGGAACTCTGGGAATTGAAGGTTGGGGGGCACGGGAACAGAACTCTCAATACCCTTAGCAAACTGGAGTTCTCAGAATTCTTTGGCAGAAGCCATGATTGCTTAAAGTGGTATCATAATGTGAATGTTGCCGAATTCCAGTTCTGTCTTTATCATCCTCCCTGCTGAGTCTTATAAGGGTGTCACTGAGATTAAGGAAAAGAAAGTTGACCCCCAGTGCCACTGCCTGGACTGGATGTACCGTATTTTTTGCTCTATAAGGCGCACCTGACCATAGAACTCACCTAGTTTTTAGAGGGGAAAAGCCCCATTTTTTGAGGATCAGCTCAAATTTCTGCAGCTTCTTTTGCAAAGGAGAAAAGCCCCATTTTTTGAGGATCAGCTCAGAGTTGTTGAGCTTACTTTGCAAATGGGGTTTAACTCACAGTTCTTCAGCTTCAGGAAGCCATTTCTACAGTTTCCAGACAGATAATCTAATCAGCCAGTCACATGTCGCTGGGGAAACAGCCTCCCTCTGCAAGGGGGCGGGGCTGGAATCTCTCTCCCTTATCTCTCCCCCCGATCCTTTGCTGAGCAGCTGCTCAGGGGGCTTCCTTTCAACACCCCCTTCTCTCTCTCTTTTTTTAAAAAAAAGCACGATCTGCTTTTGCCCCTGGGGAGTTCAGCTCCAGGGACCACACCTTCGCTCCATAAGACGCACAGACATTTCCCCTTACTTTTTAGGAGGAAAAAAGTGCGTCTTATAGAGTGAAAAATACGGTAAGTAGGCAGTCAGGCAGGTGGAGGCTGGCTGAGAGTAGACTGAGGTTGGTGGGGCACTGCCAGCTTTGCCCTAATCCACCAGATACTCCTGTGCCTATTGGCATTGTGTCTGCATTGTTCTGGAGTCTTGCATGAAGGAACAGCTGCATTCTCTGCTTTTTGTCTTCCATTTTGAGCAGGGCCTGTTGCCAAACGAAATGGCTGGCTGACTCGGTTTGCATGCCAGTTCTAATACCACCCTGTACATCCCATGCTCTTTGATCTGTAACAACAGCCTCCGAGTGTTTTCATCGCTGATTTGCTTTCAGGGAGGTGTACAAATCTCCTCATTACATCTGCTAGTTTGTGACTTTGCAGGCACAAACATCTCGAAAATGCAAACTTATTACTTGGCTACCCTTGCATGCAAATTTCAAATTTAATATCGTGCTGCAATGTCTGCTCATTTTTATGCAAATTCGTAGAGGAGATTATATTTTGCCGTTGTAAATTAGAAACTACAGCAGGTTATATGGGTTGTGCATGGGGGGGGGGGTGAGCAGGGTTTTTGTTTTTTAGTTTTTTAGTTTGAAATCATTTGAACAAAACACAGAGAAGAAAGGGATTGAATAGCAAACACCAGTCATAGCAGATCAACAAGGATTGTTGCAAATGCCTATGAGATTGCTTTGCCTAGTTTCCCTAAACTAGCAGAAAGCCAATGATTTAAAAGCACATTGAGTTGGGTTATAGAGAAGAAAAATCTGCTTGGCAAAAGGACTGCCATTGCCCCGTGCACGGTTCCCAGTGCTTTGCTCCGGAGGCTGAGTTTGCCTTATTTCTAAAGCCACCATTCCAAACCAAAATAATAATAATAATAATAATAATAATAATAATAATAATAATTTATTATTTGTACCCCGCCCATCTGGCCGGGTCCCCCCAGCCACTCTGGGCGGCCTCCAACAGATATTAAAATACATTAAAATATCACAGGTTTAAAACTTCCCTAAACAGGGCTGCCTTGAGGTATTTTCTGAATGTCAGATAGTTGTTTATCGCTTTGACCTCTGATGGAAGGGCGTTCCACAGGGCGGGCGCCACTACCAAGAAGGCCCTCTGCCTGGTTCCCTGTCGCTTTGCTTCTCGCAGTAAGGGAACCACCAGAAGGCCCTCGGCGCTGGATCTCAGTGTCCGGGCTGAACGATGGGGGTGGAGACGCTCCTTCAGGTATACAGGACCAAGGCTGCTCTTCAAAATTTGCACTTCTATGAATTTTGCAATGCAGTTGTCTAGCCAAGTACAGTAGTACTGTACCTCGGTTTTCAAATATAATAATAATAATAATAATAATAATAATAATAATAATAATAATAAGAAGTTAATTATACCCTGCCCATCTGGCTGGGTTTTTCCAGCAGAACATTAAAAACAGAATAAAACTTCAAACAAGTCTTGGAAGTTGAATGTTTCAGTTTTCGAATGCTGAAAACCTGGAAGTAAATTTGCAGACCACCCTTTGCACCTCGGTTTTCGAATGTTTCGGAAGTCGAACAGTCTTCTGGAACGGATTATGTTCAAAAACTGAGGTACCACTGTAATGTGTACAAAAATGCATGTGCAAAGTATGCAAAAATTGCATCTATTCGTGAAAGTAACATAAAAATGCATTCTATTGGGGAAATCGCTTTGCAAAAATGTGCACATTAGGCAGAATTGCATACCAAAATGTGTGCCAGGAGAAATTCACTGGAAATTTTTACAGGCTCCACCTGTGGCCCTGCAGCAAAATGTTGGAAGGAAGCCTTCCCCCTTCTCTCTCTCCTTCAGTCTGATTGGCTCCCCACAACCATGTGGTCATCCTCAACTTCTACCATGAGATAAACCATCCCAGGTCTTCTTCAAAGGGGAGCTGGGGTGTGGCAAAGGAACTCCCCTTTGAAGGTGGAAGCAGCATTCCAAAAAGTCTCTTTCCTTTTGCAAATGAGAGGGTGTATTTTTGCAGAGTTCCCAGCTGTGGAAGGAGATCCATAGAAGGAGATAAAGTCTCTCGTCTGCCCTTCAAATGATCTGAACATGCATCATGTCTGGAGCTTGTCAACACAACCTCATTCCCCACGTTTGCTCTGTCCACAGTGAAAGTCTGAAAGGGACTCATGTGTAATGACGTAATTAGAGCATGGAGTAACCAGCTAATTTTTGAACATGAGGGGATAATATCTTGATATTCTTTTTTTTTAAAAAAATGGGAAAAGGCAAATGCATTCCACATGAATTCAAATGACAAGAATGTAAGATCAGAACGAAGAAAGAACAATATATATTAACATGCACAAATGATTCCAAATTTCTCCACACAAATTCATATTTAGAAGGTACTGTATAAGAGACTGGAAAGGTTAACTATTCATGTGCAATGTAAAATTCCTTCACACTGTTGCATAGTCTTCTAGTTTGGTTTGTACTCCTAAAGTGCACAAATAATGAGAGAGGCCTCTTCTGCACCATACATTTGTTCCCAGAGTGGTTAATCAATCAGTCCCTGGGAATTGCAGCTCTGTGAGGGAAATAGTGATATTACAGCAGGCATCAGAACCTTCAACAAACTACAGTTCCCAGGATCCTTTGAAGGGGCAGGATACTGCTTAAAATGTATTGTGTTAGGTAAAGGGACCCCTGACCATTAGGTCCAGTCGTGTCCGACTCTGGGGTTGCGGCGCTCATCTCGTGTTACTGGCCGAGGGAGCCGGCGTACAACTTCCAGGTCATGTGGGCAGCATTACTAAGCCGCTTCTGGCGAAACCAGAGCAGCACACGGAAATGCTGTTTACTTTCCCGCCGGAGCGGTCCTAATTAGCTACTTGCACTTTGATGTGCTTTCGAACTGCTAGGTGGGCAGGAGCTGGGACCGAGCAATGGGAGCTCACCCCATTGCGGGGATTCGAACCGCCGACCTTCTGATCGGCAAGCCCTAGGCTCTGTGGTTTAACCCACAGCACTAATTTACTCAGAAATTGCTGTAAATAACACTTTTGTCCCAGCTCTCTAAAATAAATGCTAATGCATCATTCCATGCCTGTGAAATAGCTCAGTGTGCTGCCATCAAATAAATCATCAATGCACAAAGAGCAACAGCACTTTCTCCATCCAATAAAGATATTAAAAGTAAGCTCTGTCTCTTACGGGGACATTAATATTTGCAACCACTTGCCCCCCAAAGGATTTTACTGCTGGACAGGTTTAACAGATGCCCCAGTGAATGCATCTTTTGTTGCATATCTGCAAACAGAGAGCTGCTTTGTAATTAATTATATTTCTTAATTGTTGTTATTATTATTAATCCATCGCATCCTGGTCACCGTCTCTTTGAACTTTTGCCATCGGGACGGAGATACAGGACGATGACAACAAGAACAAGCCGTCTTAGAAACAGCTTCTTCTCCAGAGCGATCGCGGCCTTGAATGGGAAGCCTGGACTTTGAAGTCATCTAATCTTACCTGTTATGTTTTATCATTGTTTTAATCAGTGTGTATGGTTTTAATCAGTGTGTATGGTTTTAATCAGTGTTTTTGTAGTTGCCCTATCTGGGTGGATGGAGCAGCCAAGTAATTTCGTTGTTCCCGAAGGAGGACAATGACAATAAATCTATTCTATTCTATTCTGTTCTGTTCTGTTCTATTCTATTCTATTCTATTCTATTCTATTCTATTCTATTCTATTCTATTCTATTCTTATTCTTATTCTTATTCTTATTCTTATTCTTATTCTTATTCTTATTCTTATTCTTATTCTTATTATTAAAACAACAACAACAACAACATTGTGACTATGGGCTTGTCCACACTCTCATTTGTCCCATATCTAGAAAGCACAGGTCTGAGTAGTTTCCCCTTTGTACTACTCCTTTCCCAAGGAAAACCCGCTCTTTCTTGCTAACCCAGAGCAAGCATCAATCTGGAGAAAACCTGAATTGCCACTTGCCCCGGTTGAGTGCCGAAGAGTGGTTTTTCCCCGGGGGGGGGGGGGAGAAAAAGGAAGTGGGACAATAAGAAGTGTGGGCAAGCCCTATGGTGCACAGACGGCTAACCACATTCAAAAGAACGGGTATAAGCATTGCTGCAGGCAGGCTCTCCATTTCTTCAATAGAAACCATGCGGTGCAGCAGGGCAGCAATCTATATAGTGCTGAAAAGAGGAAATTGGTTTCTGTGGGCAAATTTGGACATGATAAAGAATGTTTCTGGGGTCCTTCCTGGTTAACAAAGAATTTGTCATGTGTGAAAATTTAATTAAAAAATGGTTAGACTCTACTGAGCCTATACGTTCAGTAGAAAATGAATATTTTCTCCTCCTTTCCGGGTCCACAATCTTATTAGAGAATGTTTTGTAGGGGCATATTGTTTCAATGGTTGTTTGGCTGGTTTTAACTATTCCCATCCCTGAAAGCTGAGAGCACTTAATAACTACACACACGCAGTTGGTTTAAAAAAGAAAGGGGGGGGGAAAGATTGTGTTGCCAACATTTGTCTAAAGCAGCCTTTTCTAACCTGGTCTCCCCCAGATATTTGTACTATAATGACTCCCATTACAATTGGCCAGGCTGGGCCTGATGGGGACTGCAGTCAACCAAGGTCTCTATAAATGCCTGTGTCTGTACCAAGTTAATCATCAGAGGACGATCCAGTTGAGGATGTCCCAATTGCACAGTGCTCTCCAGAACAGCTCCCCAAATACCTCCAACTCTGATGAACTGAAGCTTTCATGATTGAAGGCTGCCTCTAGAACAGGCATCCCCAAACTTCCGCCCTCCAGATGTTTTGGACTACAATTCCCATCATCCCTGACCACTGGTCCTGTTAGCTAGGGATCATGGGAGTTGTAGGCCAAAACATCTGGAGGGCCGCAGTTTGGGGGTGCCTGGTCTAGAAGCATCACGGTCCAACATGAGATGTTCTCCCTAGAAACAAATTCCATAATCGTGAGATTTCTTGCCACGTAAGCCATAATGCATACTCTCCAAGTGTCCTAAGGGACCTGGAATTCCGAAAGCCACCCTGGCTTCTGATTTGATCCCGGAACAGGGTGGATAAAAATCAATGATTTTTTTAAAAAAATAAAAAAAAAATCGGATTTTTTTTATTTAAATCGGATTTTTTTTGATTTAAATTGGATTTTTAAAATAAAATGCTTTTGGAGGAAAAATCTTTCTAAATATAGTCTTCTATTTAAGTTACATTGTAGTCCAAATGCTATTCATCAGGAAATAAGGATTTGTTTTAAGTTTATCAAGTGTGCTAAAACTCAGTCTAAGTTTTTTTTTTAATGTTTAACCACATCAGTTAACAAACATGGATACATATGCTACCATGTTATTGTTTTAGTTAAATAAATTGTTTAAATGGTTATTAAGGAAATGATTATTTTTCTCCTTCCAATAAAGTACAGCAGAAAAGTTGTCCAAATATAAACAGTTAACTTATTAAACCTCACCATAATTTCATAATTATCTGTCTATGTATTTCTAATAGTATAACCAAATCAGTAATTTTTGATATAACTGTAAAAACTACTCTGAAAATTTATTACTGGTATTCCAAAAATGAAACCTTCATATGGTTGTAAATATTAAGATTATACCAGCAAGAATGAGTCTTTCTGTAAAAATTTTTTTTTAAATCAAGTCTTACTGACTAGTGATTTAAATTGTGATTTAAATTGTGATTTAAATCAATTTGATTTAAATCAAATCCACCCTGTTCCGGAATGTCCCTATTTCCCCCATCAGTGCCACTGCCATCGAGCTGGGGTGGGTGGAGAGCAGGCGAGGAGTAGGGGAGGCTGCCACCGTCACTGAGGCCCAGCCTTGCGTGACTCACTGGCTCCAAGGTGCAGGGAGCAGGGAGCAGGGTAGTGGCAATGCTCTGCGGGGTGGGGGAGGACAAAAATGGGTCGAGGAGGGTCAGGTTTTTTGGGGGGGGGGAGATTCAGAAATGTCTCTATGTTCATCTGAGGAATGTAGGAGGGTATAAGATAAGATAAGATAATCTTTATTGTCATTGTCCCCTTGCGGGGACAATGCCGGAAATGGGGTTGATAGGATCTGGAATCCATCAAAATCTGAAAGGCCACACATATCCCCCCTACCCCTGTTTAGTATAATATTGAGTTAGGTGCACTGTGGAGAGCTGTGGAGCCCTAGAGTTGCATCCAAAATATTCCAGGTTCAACCCCCTGTTGTTGTCAGTAAAAAGGATGGGTGATTTTTAAAAAATGTATTAATTTACACCTCCTCACTCCAGAGGTGTACCATGGGGGGGGGCAGGGGGGCCAAAGCCCCAGGCACATATTTTTTTTCAGGGGTGCAATCAAGAACCCACACAACTGTTATGGAGCCCTGGCAGCTGAGGCAGGGTGGAAGGTGGGTTGGTCTAGTGGGCAGGTGGATGGAGGCAGCATGCAAGGAGCCTGTTGGAAGCGGCACCCCCCTGGTTCATGCCCCCATCCCAGCTGCCCAGTCCACCAGAGGGACGCAGCACTTACCTTGCCCTGGGCTTCAGCAACCCACGCTATGCTGCTGCCTCACTCTTCAACCAAAAGGGCTCCCAGCGCAGCTTACATACTGTCAAGTAAAACAAGACAGTCCTTGCCTGCAGGTTTACAATCTAAAATAACATGGCACACAAGGGGAAAGCGACAAGGAGGGTAGAGGTGGGGAAGCAAACACGCACATTAAATTGTTCCATAGTAGTTCTGTGTTAGGGGACCCAGGTGGCGCTGTGGGTTAAACCACAGAGCCTAGGGCTTGCTGATCAGAAGGTCGGTGGTTCAAATCCCTGCGATGGGGTGAGCTCCCGTTGCTCGGTCCCAGCTCCTGCCCACCTAGCAGTTCGAAAGCACGTCAAAGTGCAAGTAGATAAATAGGAACCGCTCTGGCAGGAAGGTAAACGGCGTTTCCATGCGCTGCTCTGGTTCGCCAGAAGCGGCTTTGTCATGCTGGCCACATGACCCGGAAGCTGTACGCCAGCTCCCTCGGCCAATAAAGTGAGATGAGCGCCGCAACCCCAGAGTCGGACACGACTGGACCTAATGGTCAGGGGTCCCTTTACCTTTACCTTAGTTCTGTGTTACTTGTGGCCCATCTGTGTTGGGCATACAATATCCCCAGGGTTTTCTGTTAAGAATCTGACCGTACCAAACTATCACCATCTGCTTTTCTAAAGCCAGATGAAATGTCTTCCCATCTGAAGTGTTGAGTGGAAGATTGGCTGGCATCCCATGCCAAGCTAGGCTGTGCCCATGTTCCCAGGATGTTGAATGTACGGAACACATTTTATTATACTGTGTGGTTTGTATAAACGGGTTAGACAGTGTCTAATCCAAACCAATATTAACATGACAACCTGGAGTTGCCGACTCCTTTTACGTTTAGGTTCTCCTTGAGGGTAATACTGATACTATTACACTAGCTGTAGTGAAATGTCTTTCGGAGGCAGTAAGAATCAGAAATCAATATCTATGGGTTAAAGCTCCTCTGTTGGCTAGCAAGGCCGCTCCTCCGCCTTAATAGCTGTTGATATATACCATCGTTGTACTGTGCATTTTGAGTTTATGGACCGCAGTAAAGCTGTATACAGTGGTACCTCGGCTTACAGACGCTTCAGGTTACACACGCTTCAGGTTACAGACTCCGCTAACCCAGAAATAGTACCTCGGGTTAAGAACTTTGCTTCAGGGTGAAAACAGAAATCGTGTGGTGGTGGCAAGAGGCCCCATTAGCTAAAGTGGTACCTCAGGTTAAGAACAGTTTCAGGTTAAGAACGGACCGCCAGAACGAATTAAGTTCTGAACCCGAGGTACCACTGTATATGTAGTTCTAATAATGAGCAGCTAGTGTAGAAACATTTCAGGGGCAGGATGGAGTTGGCCTTTCTGCAAACATAGCAGGTGGCTGAGGAAAGCGAATCTCTGGCATCCAGGAGACACCCAGTGCAAGTAACACTGAGGTTGGTGGACCAATGGTCTGTTTCCAATGGTACGTTTCCGAGCACAATTCAAAGTGTTGGTGCTGACCTTTAAAGCCTTAATGGCCTCGGTCCTGTATACCTGAAGGAGCATCTCCACCCCCACCGTTCAGCCCGGACACTGAGATCCAGCGCCGAGGGCCTTCTGGAGGTTCCCTCACTGCGAGAAGCAAAGCTACAGGGAACCAGGCAGAGGGCCTTCTCGGTAGTGGCGCCCGCCCTGTGGAACGCCCTCCCTTCAGATGTCAAAGAGAACAACAACTACATGACATTTAGAAAACACCTGAAGGCAGCCCTGTTTAGGGAAGTTTTTAATCTGTGATGTGTTAATGTATTTTAATGTTTGCTGGAAGCCGCCCAGAGTGGCTGGGGAGAGCCAGCCAGATGGGTGGGGTACAAATAATAAATTATGATGATGATGATGATGATGATGATGATGACTCGGGACAAGCAACAGTGCACACTTTGCACCCAAAAACCCAGGTTCAATGGTCAGCATCTCTCAATAGGGCTGGAAAGACTCCCGTCCAAAACTCTGGAAAGTTTCTGTCAGTCAGGGTAGGCCAACAGTCTGACTCATTATAGAGTAGCTTCCTAGACTGATGTTCAACGGCATACTGCCTCTGCTCTCGAGATATTCCGCTTTGCCACCCGATTTGTGTGTTAACCGTGATGAAAAAGAAAAGGTATCTCACGTAATCTTATTATGATAATAATCTCAGGCAGACCCCCCACTCCCCATGCTTGTCAAACAGAGCCACGAAACGGAATGCAATTGTTCAGTGATGTCTGCGGGTGTTTGTTTATGACACAAGATAACTTGAGAAAGACCCCCCTCCCGTGCTAGCAAATGAAGTATAAAGATTGACTTGTTTAAGCGGAGGAATAATGCATACTTTAAAAAATGCGTCAGCTTTTAAAGGAAGGTTGATGAAGTGGGTTCTTTGTACCCCTGGACTGTGTGTTATTTTCTTTTTTGGCTCCGACACAGCAGGAGGAAGTTTCATATCCACTAGCATTGGGGGTGGGGGCAGACTTAGGCCTGCAGGAACGTGTGTGTCTGTGTTTTACTCAATCACAATAGCATATCATCCAGACCTGGGGTGGGAAAGCTTTTTCATACTGAGGGCAGCATTCCTTTCTGGGGAACTTTCTGTGAGCTGCATATGGCAACCGTGGGCAGGGCGAGGGAGAAAAGCGTGAGGAGCAATGGATGCAAATTTTACCTTTGTACAGTAGGCTGGTTTTATATAACCTTCACCCAGACAAGCAAGATGCATGAGCAAAGTTCCAGGACACATAGACACTTGTGGAGGTTGCAAAGCAGGTGAGGGGGCTGGCCTGGAAAAGTGGGGGGTGGCCTGGGGAGAGTCTTGAGGACCAGATGGAGATATCCCGCTTCATCACTACCCGAAGGAGTCTCAAAGTGGCTCACATTCTCCTTTCCCTTCCTCCCCCACAACAAACACTCTGTGAGGTGAGTGGGGCTGAGAGACTTCAGAGAAGTGTGACTAGCCCAAGGTCACCCAGCAGCTGCATGTGGAGGAGCGGAGACGCGAACCCGGTTCACCAGATTATGAGTCCACCTCTCTTAACCAAAAAGCAGTGGAAACAGCTTTTAAAAAGCTCAACAATTTGGGTTTGTTCCCAAATGGTGGGTTTCTTTTTTGAAATATGGCAACCCTATTGGGAATGCACCAATAGTAAATTGCAGTTGTGGTTTCACGTTCTGTGAGATATGCCCGTCATCGCAAATGACGATCCTACTATTATTTCTGTGGGCACTTAACTCTGCGATGAGAGAGAGACGATTGTTTTCAGGAGTGTCTCTCAATTTAACTCCAATTCACATCTCACATGTGTAAACACATCACAGGCTTAAACGGAGTCGTTCTCCCGAGGGAGGTGACTGCACAAAGTGACACCTTTTAAGCTGCATCTTTTTCTTGCCACTTTGGGCTACAATGCCCACACCGCCCAGGCAATTCTTCTGGAAGCTGTGAAGATCCCTCGGCCCCTTTTCAAAATGCTGGACGGCAATTTCTCCTGAAGTGCCGTGAAGTGGCAAGACAGTTGATTTGTGTAACAATGTAATAAGAGCCTGGAGTATCCAACATGAGTGCCTGGAATCTCCCAGCGGTGGTGCGGGGTAGCCAAAATGCCAATCACGGCCTCATAGCTGCCGCTGAGAGCGGGTCCTTGTGCAGCGGAAGGCGTTCCCATGGCAACGGCGGGATTGAAGGGGAGGAAGCGATTGACAAATAGGTTACCGTAGGGGGGGGGCACTTCATCACCTCTGCCTCAGAAGCAATTGAGACGCGGCACTTTTCTGGTTTAAGCTGGCTTTACGTCTGGAGAGACAGTGTTAAAATAACCACAGGTTCAGGTGTGTCTGTTTTATTTTTTAAAGTGTTAGGTACACACACACACACACACACACACACACACACACACACACACACACCTGGAATCCTGCTCACAGAGGGGAAGGTAGTGGAGGCATTTGGGTCTACCCTCAGCCATTCCCCACCTGCCTGCCTATGTTACTTAGAAACAGGTGACACTGCCTGTCTCCTTATCCCCAGCTCTGTTTTTGCAGAAATTAGCAGGGGGAAGGATGGAAACAAAACCAGAATTAGCTGGCTCCGTTGCATATTGTTTGCAGACTGCGAAGTTGGGGCAAAGATTTCAGGAACAAAGTAGGGAAGAGATCTTATTGGGGGTGACAATGTCACCTGAGTCTGCAAGTAAGTGCACTTTTGGTCTTTTTATTAACAAGATTCCAGAGCGAGGGCATAAATAGTGCCCTCACTCTGATTTGGCTTCATAATGATGCCGCATGAGTCTAAAGCCAAATGAGAGGGAGGGCAAAGCTAAGATTTTTTTTTCTTTTGTTTTTTTAAAAAAATGGATTCCAGGAGCTAGCCGCAAACATGATTGTTGATGGTGAAGGAGCAGTGGAACACATGATGTTGATGAAAAAGACAAGTTGGGGAAAGGGCATTTCTCATCTCCACTTGCAAACCAAGAAAGTTCTGAAGATCAGCTTTGGTTTAAATTACTTGTTTTATTTAGCCACCTTCTGGATCTCGGTGGAACTGTTAGAAGAGCTGTCACAGATGACAGAACAAATTTGCTTTCTGCTGCTCCTGAGTCAAGTGACAAGGGAGAGGATTTTGATTAAACACTGAGGCAGAAGTTTCAGATGATGCAGGCTGTTCAGCGGTGCAGCTGTGCCTCAAATTGTGGCTGACTTGCTTTTTGTAAGATATTTTAAAGCAGAGATTGAGTTGGCAATTTCTAGGGATGCATTGGAAGAGCTAGATGTCCTTTGAGGTCCCTTCCAAATTGATTCTGCTGCCATGAATAACCAGAGCTGGAACCAAGAGTCCACCCATCTGTGTACCGCTACCCCAATGTGGTGGTACTTTACCCTGGTTTTTTACACCTGAGATGTCATTTTTTAGGAACCACCTTATATCTGTAGTTTTAAGTCAGTGGTGGCTAACCTTGGCACTCCAGATGTTTTGGAACTACAACTCCCATCATCCCTAGCTAACAGGACCAGTGGTCAGGGATGATGGGAGTTGTAGTCCCAAAACATCTGGAGTGCCAAGGTTAGCCACCACTGTTTTAAGTTGTTTTAAACTGTTTTGAACACTGTTTTTTAATTGCTGTAAACTGCTCTAGGACATTATGTAAATGTAAGTAGTAGTAGTAACAACAACAACAACAACAACAACAACAACAACAACAACACCTGTGTCCTAGGAGCTGGCAACACGCGACAGCAGCCACACCTGGTGTAGGTAGCCAATGGGTCTCAAAACTCTCAAAGCGACTCTGCATATGAAGACAGGCTCAAGCAGGTTGAGTGAACGAGACCAACAGTGGGCCAAGCGGTCAAGAAGAAGCAGAAGAAGCAGAAGAGTTTGGATTTGATATCCTGCTTTATCACTACCCGAAGGAGTCTCAAAGCAGCTACCCTTCTCCTTTCCCTTCCTCCCCCACAACAAACCCTCTGTGAGGTGAGTGGGGCTGAGAGACTTCAGAGAAGTGTGACTATCCCAAGGTCACCCAGCAGCTGCATGTGGAGGAGCGGGGAAGCGAACCCGGTTCCCCAGATTACGAGTCTACCGCTCTTAACCACTACACCACACTGGCTCTCAAGAAAGCAGTTCCTGCATGTGCTGTAGAGGGAAGTGAGGGGCAGGTGGGGCTCATCATCTTGGGAAGGTGGCCCATCTAGGCGAAGGAAAACTCTGATCCTAAACCTCCACTCCCTCGCGGGATATCTTCAGGAGAAGAAAAGGCTAAGGAGTAAACCCTACACAAATCCAGAGTGGAGTCACTAAAATGGTCAGATTGTGTCTTGTACACCTCCTTCCAGCAACTCCTGCTGCCAAGCTGCTGCCAAACGTATTGCTCAGCTTTCCTTTGAACCACAGCAGCAAAGCTGAGAGGGGGGCCTTGTCTGGGTAGCCCAGAACCTCTGTAGCCACTGCCCAGGCTTGTACCCCAGCAGTTTGACTTTGCCCCTGGAGGCACACTCCATTGTCTCTCAAGACAGACATATGCCAGCTATAAGAATTAGAGGCTGTTTTGGCTGGTGGGGCAGAAGAATATAGGGACAGACCCAAGTGACTTGGATATGTTAGCATATGTATCTCTCTGTGTGTGTTTCTCTACCCCTTTGTGGCATGCCTGCACATTCTCTGATGGACTCGCTTTAAGCAGAGCACATCGCCGACTTTATTGATCCAACGTATCCCTGAAGATGTGTAACAGTAACGTGGTTTCAAACGGGTTAGTGCAACAACATCTGTCTCCTGTAAGATTCTGCGTAGTAAAACGTGGTTCCCTGTTCCTTGATCACATGTTGTGCCTTTGTTCTCCAGTCTTTGATAAAGGCAGCTTATGCAGGCCCAACGGGAGTCTTCTTTTTTCTTTTCCTTTTATAAAGAAACCTCCCCCCCCCCTTTGAAGAAGGAAAGACACTTCATGCTTTATCACAAACTGTTTTGGAAACAGCCATCGCTTTTCAAAATCGCATCTCCCTGCAGGACAGTGTTCCTGTCGGTGGAGAAACAGCCAGGCCAAGGGTGTCCTTTTGCACCTGTGTTTTTAATACCGAAATGTAACACTGCATTCATGTCATTCCCTTGCCCTAGCATTTCCCTTATATTTGAGCTTTCACATGATGTAAAAGCCACTTTCAGAAATCTGGTGGAATATAGCGGAAGTTTAGCGTTCATTTCCATATTCATTGCTTCCAGGAAATCCATTTGCAACCCCGTTAACCTAGAAAAGGGGCGGTAGCAATGTGACCAAAATTGGGGTGGTGTACTGGCAAATACCGGTAGTTCCTTTTCTTGCCGTTTTCGTGGGTGAATCGTGGGAAACAGACGCACACAGGTGCAAAAAGTGGTGGAGAAGTGGCAATGTTGTCCAGTTACATTAACTGTTGTTCTGCCATACCCCACCTTCAGGTGTGAATGAACATCAGCGTAACGTGATGGTGTATCAGTCAAAAAGACTCTGTTCCATAATGCAACAGGTACTGCAATGTGAAAGGAACATGAGGCAGAAATGCCAGCATTAGAATCAGAAAAAAACTAATGCATGTTAGTGCATTTCCCACACCTGAATGCACCTATAGTCCTCAATTACAATTATCAATATTATTATTATCTGGTGAAAATTTAGATGCAGTGAAGATTTATCATTTTTTTATGAACCTGTTTGGTGCCATTTCCCTGGTGACTGCTTCTTATTTTATGCTATTCTCCCCTCCCTCCCATTCTTTGCTGATTTAGTCACATGAATGATTTTATCCAGTCATGGTCACGGAGGATGTGACCGTGTTTCATGGAAACCATCACCATATTTGGCTATTGATGGTGAATGCAGACCCTCCCAGTGCCCCTCTTTTCCAAGGACGGTCCCAGATTTACAGACGCTGTCTCGGTTTCTGATTTGATCCCAGAATGTCCCACTATTCCTTAGGCTGCTCCTATTTTCATGGGAGAAATGTTGGAGGGTATGGAGTTATGGGACCCCCGAGCCAAGGAGCTAAGTAACTATACAACCTTTAGAAGACATCTGAAGGCAGCCCTGTATAGGGAAGTTTTTAAATATTTAATCTTTTATTATTATTTTTATATACATTGGAAGCCGCCCAGAGTGGCTTGGGCAACCCAGTCAGATGGGCAGGGTATGATGATGATGATGATGATGATGATGATGATAATTGAATAGGACGTCCCTAATTTCATCGGAGAGAGGCTAGAGGGTATGCAAATGAAGGCAATGTAAGCAACTCAATAAACTTTCCCCACACTTTAGAGAAGGGAAGCATTTTTCTGTGCCACGAAAAGGCCTGCGAAACAACCTCAAAGTGGTTTCGACTCTGCTTTGCTTTCCTGCCTCTTGCAATTTTGAGACGTGCATTATCCGCTTATCTTATAAGCCGATAAACATGAGAGCATCTGATCTCCAGCGTGGGATGAAAAGCAGGCCTGGCCTTGTTGATTTGCCTAAACGATCTGAGCATTACAATTAGGAAGGGCTGCGTCGGCACAGATGACAACACAATTTAGCAACAATGGGATACAAAGCGAGGGCTCTAACAAGGAACCACATGTATTTGACACAGAGATCAAAACATATTGATGGCACCTCGCGACTTCAATAATTCCGCCGAGTCGAGCCCAGTTTGCCCCTGTTTCTTTACACACATAACCCCTGATTAACCGTAAGTGGGTCTGTCATTTTGACAATGCCAGATAAACCAATATCGAGTAATCTATTAAACATGCCAGCCTCAAACCCGGAAGCGTGCTTCTTATTACATTGTTTTGGCAGTAATTAGACGAGTGATAAGATCATAAGCAGACATGTTTGGTGAGCATTCTCCTGATAGTTTCCAGGGACACCTGGATTGGAGCTGAACATTGCAGACATGAGGGGAGGAAGAAGGGGGAGCAGGAAACATGCCAAGCATGGGATGCAACCCAGGGGGAAGCGGGGGGCAGGGAGTGTGTGTGTGTGTGTGTGTGAGAGAGAGAGAGAGAGAGAGAGCGCAGAAGCTGAGTGATGATTTCTGCAATATGCACAGAGCAGACTTCCGTATCTCCAATGAAATTAGCTGCAGCCTTCCTTGTCTGAATGGCCACCGTGATGGATGGTCATTCGTTTAATGGGAAATGTACTTCAGCTGTTTTACAGCTTAAAAGCTTGCCTAATTGTGTTTTTGTAGATAAACATCTTCATTCAGACCACTTTTTGAAATAATGACTGTCCTTTTTAAAAATGAAGAAGAAGAAAAGGCCCATGAGGGTTCAGAGGAGATGTCGTTGAGGGAACGCTTCTTTGCAATCACAGACCTCCCTCCCTCCCTCCCTCCTGGGTATGAAAAAGACCAGCCTGAAACATTTTGTTGCCTGAGGCAGATGGTGCCCGGCCTCAAAGCAAGATGCATGAGACCTAAGGACAGCCAATTCCAGAGGCATAGCAAGCCCAGGTGGTACCCGGGGCGGAATTTTTTTTGTCACCCCCCCCCCACTTTAATTTTTAAAAAATTAAAAAGTGTCACCCCCCTCTGATGGTGCCACTTTGTGAAGTGTGGGGGTTATGTGTGTGTGTGTGTCTATTATCTCTTTTCCCCCCAATAATGTTAAAATAAAATAAAAATTAAAAAATTAAAAAAATTAAAAAGTGTCCTCCCCTCTGATGGTGCCACCTTGTGAGGTGTGGGGGTTGTGTGTGTGTGTGTGTGTGTGTGTGTGTGTGTGTGTCTATTATCTCTTTTTTCCAATAAAGTTAAAATAAAAAATAATAATAATAAATTAAAATAAAAATAAAAATATCACCCCCCTCTGATGGTGCCACTTTGTGAGGTGTGGGGGGCTGTGTGTGTGTGTCTATTATCTCTTTTTTTCAATGAAGTTAAAAAAAAATTTCAAAAAAATTTTTTTTTTAAAGCTTCCTGCAGCCAATCAGAAGCTGCGCTTTGGTTTCCAAATGTTTTGGAAGTCGAATGGACTTCCAGAACGGATTCCGTCCGACTTCCAGTGTACGACTGTAATAGCAAAGTTCTGCTCTGAGACTATGTAGCAGGATACCCATTTGCATCAATGCTAGCATGTTTTTAGTGTTCCGATTATTATTATTTTATAAAAAAAGAACAACACCAAGGATAATGAAGTACAATGGGAACAGACCACAGACCCCCCCCCCCCAACACATCCTTGGGAAGGTGTGAGCATCTCAATTGCTTCGTGGAGAGGATATTTTCATTGTGTTGTATGCAAGTTGTGGTGAGCAAGTTGTGGGCTTGCTATGGGGAATCTGTTTTGCCATGTTGATGGTAAGGGAAGCTGCCTGTGCGTTTAAATCATCTTAATGCCATGTGGAACAGATTTGCCACCCTGCCTTTAACATACACAGCCGTTGTTTATTTCTAAAAATAAAACGCTTTCTCTGAGTCAGCAGATCACCTGCTCTCCCCTCCTTCCCTGCTGCCTCCATCCGCCGTGGGGTGTGTGTGACTGTTTGGGGCTGCTTGAGAATTCTGTTGCTGCTTTATTCCCAAAAGGGAGCTGAAAATCAACAGCCAGCAACAACAAGCTGTGTAAAACTAGGAGTCTTAAGCAGCGGAATGGCTCCGTTTACCACGGATGCAAAACAACCAGCAGGGCACCTGGTGCGGTCCACCCCCAGGCAGAAGTGACTTGCGCTCAGATTCTGTAAGATGCAGTCTTATTGATTTTTACAAGGGTGAGCAAGTCAGGCATCTCTCTAAGATTAGAGAGGAGAGTGGATTTCTGGGACAAGCAGTGCCTGATGGCCTGAAAACATATACAGCTTTGAAAGAATGCTCCAGTCTCTCCAAGTTTCCCTATTTTCCAGGGACAGTCCCAGATTTACAGAAGCTGTCCTGGTTTCTGATTTGATCCCAGAATGTCCTGCTTTTCCTTAGGTAAAGGTAAAGGGACCCCTGACGATTAGGTCCAGTCGCGGACGACTCTGGGGTTGCGGGGCTCATCTCGCTTTATTGGCCGAGAGCCGGCGTACAGCTTCCAGGTCATGTGGCCAGCATGACTAAGCCGCTTCTGGCGAACCAGAGCAGCGCACGGAAACACCGTTTACCTTCCCGCTGGAGCGGTACCTCTTTATCTACTTGCACCTTGACATGCTTTCGAACTGCTAGGTGGGCAGGAGCAGGGAACGAGCAACAGGAGCTCACCCTGTCGCAGGGATTCAAACCGCCGACCTTCTGATCAGCAAGCCCTAGGCTCTGTGGTTTAACCCACAGCGCCACCCGCATCCCCATGCTTTTCCTTAGGACGTCCCTATTTTCATCAGAGAAATGTTGGAGGGGAACATCTACAGCAACCCAATGCACTCCTTGGCATTCTCAACCAATTCCCACACCTGTAAAGGAATGAGAGCCTGTACCTACGGGACCGCCTCTCCTGGTATGCCCCGCAGAGGACCTTAGGGATGTTGTACTACTATTACTACTACTACTACTACTACTATTACCCCCACCCATCTGGCTGGGTTGCCGAACCACTCCGGGCAACTTCTAACATATATAAAAACATAATAAAACACTAAACATTAAAAAAACTTTCCTATTTAAAAAACATACCTACGGGACCGCCTCTCCTGGTATGCCCCGCCGATGACCTTCAGGTCCACAAATAACAACAGTTTGGAGGTCCCGAGCCACAAGGTTGTAAGACTGGTCTCAACCAGAGCCAGGGCCTTTTCAGTACTGGCCCCGACTTGGTGGAACACTCTGTCACAAGAGACCAGGGCCCTGCGGGATTTGACATCTTTCCGCAGGGCCTGCAAGACAGAGCTGTTCCACCTGGCCTTTGGGTTGGACTCAGTTTGATGTTTCCTCCCCTTATGGTTTTGATTATGGGCAATAAATGAAGCGGCATTTTAAATTTTAAACTGTATTTTAATCTGTATTTTAATTAACATTTTTTCTTTCTTTCATACGTTATTGTAATTTTATTGATGTTAGCCGCCCTGAGCCCGGTTTCGGCTGGGAAGGGCGGGGTATAAATAAAATTATTATTACTATTATTATTATTATTATTGTTGTTGTTGTTGTTTCAAGCTTTCCCAACCTGGTGCCCTCTAGATGTTCTGGACTAGCAGTCCAATCAGCCTCAGCTCTTGTGGCCTGCGGTCAGCAGCAATGGAAGGACCATATGTTTCCCATCCTTGCTTTAGAACAGTGATGGCCAAACTTGGCCCTCCAGCTGTTTTGGGACTACAATTCCTATCATCCCTGACCACTTGTCCTGTTAGCTAGGGATGGTGGGAGTTGTAGTCCCAAAACAGCTGGAGGGCCGAGTTTGGCCATCACTGCTTTAGAACTTCAATCTAGGCTCCACTTCTGCGCATGCGCATGAATGCTGCACGCAAATGCGGAGAGGAGAAGAGCTTCAGGAGAGCCTGCTGGATCACAACTGTGGGGACAGGGGGGCATTGCATTAGATGGGCCATTCACCCGATCCAGCAGCCAGAATCTTCTCTGAGTGCCTGTTCAGTGGTTGCATCCTCATTTGGAACCGGGTGGCGCTGTGGTCTAAACCACAGAGCCTAGGGCTTGCCAATCGGAAGGTCGGCGGTTCGAATCCCATGACGGGGTGAGCTCCCGTTGTTCGGTCCCACCTAGCAGTTCAAAAGCACGTCAAGGTGCAAGTAGATAAATAGGTACCACTCCGGTGGGAAGGTAAACGGCATTTCCGTGCGCTGCTCTGGTTCGCCAGAAGTGGCTTAGTCATGCTGGCCACATGACCAGAAGCTGTCTTCTGACAAACGCCGGCTCCCTCGGCCTATAGAGCAAGATGAGCGTGCAACCCCAGATTCAGGGGTACCTTTACCTTTACCTTACACAAGAACTTAAGTAGAACCTGCTGGATTAGGCCAGTGGCCCACCTAGTCCAGCATCCTGTTCTCACTGTGGTCAGCCAGATGCCTGTGGGAAACCTGAAAGCAGGATCCGAGCACAAGAGCCCTCCTGTGGTTTCCAGCAACTGGGATTCAGAAGCACAGCTGCCTCTAACCTTTGTTGCTAGTAACCACGGATAGCTTATCCTCCACGAATCTGTCCAATCCTTTTTTAAAGCCATCCAAGTGGTTTGATTGCCACCGTTTAGCTATGTACTGTGTGAAAAAGTACATTCTTTTATCTGTTCAGATAAAAGGGAGGCTCATCTGGCCCTTTAATTGATGGACTTCTATGGATCAGAAGAAGCTTCTTTTTCATTTAAATAGGCATTTGGCTTTTTCCTTCTTTTTACTCTGTCTTTTAATTTGTACCTTCAATTTAATTACACTTTAAACAACTCCCATATTTTAGCCACTCTTCTTTGAGTTTATTGCCATATTGCTGACTTTTTTTCGTGAATTAAGGTGCTTCCACGTGACCTGCTTCTTGAGCATTCATTCTGATTTGTGCAGAAGTTAGATAAGCATTGCTTCAAAAGGAGTTACCCAATGCACTTCCCCATCCCTTTCCTTGTAACGAAAAGCCCAATCTTTTGGGGAAGTGGGCTTGTTGTGAAAGACCCCCCCACTCCATCAGCTGTAGTTGTGCAACCTGATTCTGGGTGCGTGTGATTGAATCACCCCCCCCCCCCAATTTTGACAGTCTGGAAGTGCTCTCCATTTATTTATTTATTATTATTCTTGATTTTATTGTTAGCCACCTTGGGTACATCTTGATATAAAATTGGGGTATAAATACAGAGATTTGCTGCTGCTATGCTTTTTGCATGGCGATGCTGATGGAAAGACGACAGCACTGTTGTGCAAAAGGTCCAGAGAGGAGGAAATGTGGCTTTCAGCCGTGCAGAAATTTCTCAGTTTAGTTGTGGCCCCTGTGTAGAACTTTGGCCAATCCTAGTATTAGGCATGAATAGCCATTCATTTTTATGGCCAGCTTTATTCCCCTTTAATTGATTATGGAGTAATGGGCAATACATGGTGGAACTCCGTGCTTAATTTCTTACAATTAAAAATCATAATTGCAATAAGTTTGATAGGGCCGTAAAGGTAATAAAACGAAGAAAGCATTGTTAGCACTCATTAAAATTGCATTTGACCTCTTTACATGGAAGCTTCCTGCAGGTGTACAGTCGAGGGATTTTATTTCTCTCCTGGGGAGCAGGGTGCCAGTGAAACCACACTTGAGGGTCTGATCTGCATTACACACACACACACACACACACACACACACACACACACACACACGCGCGCGCACACACAACCAGAGGAGTTTGTTAAATCAAAAGCAACTGCTTGCCAAGTGGTGATAATTTGAGTTTAGCAGCTGCAAATTAGGTGCTATGTCAATTCTAAAGCGAGCCATCTTTGCATGCTAGATGAGCATCTATTAAAATGTGGGGCTCTGCCTGGCACTGCCAGTTTAAAGGAATCAAGGCATGTTCTAGATTGGGGAAATGGGGAACGTGCAGGCTTCTAGATGTTGCTGGACTCCCAATTCCCACCATTCCTGACCACTCCCTGACCTGTATGTCTCCTCCAGATGACCTTATTATATTCAGCATTCTTCCTGATTCACTTGCACACAGCTTGCAGAGTGGTTAGGGCCCCAGGCTTCCCCAAACTCGGCCCTCCAGATGTTTTGAGACTACAATTCCCATCATCCCTGACCACTGTTCCTGCTAGCTAGGGATCATGGGAGTTGTAGGCCAAAAACATCTGGAGGGCCGAGGTTGAGGAAGCCTGGGTTAGGCCATGTATAGCCTTTGTTGAGCATTTCTTCTGATTTGTTTATGACAATCAACATTCATCCCAATCAGCAGCGTAGCGTGGGTTGCTGGCTCCTGTTGCCCAGAGTGGGCAAGCCGCCACCACCACTGGAGCACCCCCACCCCAAAACTGGAGCCAAGCGGGGCTGAGCTGTGCCGCCTGCCTGCCTACAGAGAGGAACACGGCTGGGCCGAGTTGGGATCTTCCCTTGCCCACCTCCCTTCATCTTTGCCCTTTCACCATGGGCCTGAGCTGCTCTGTCACCTTCACTAGGGTGGGGCGGGGATCCCCACATGGGCTCCTGGCCATGCCCCCTCAGAATTTTGTGCCCGGGGCCATGGCCCCTTTGCTCCCACGCTATGCCACTGATCCCAATCTCATCCTGGTTTGCCACAGTGTCTATGTTCTACCTCTTCTGTCCTGAATACCAGTTGCTGGGGAGAGTGCTGCTCCACTCATGCCCAGCTTCACACAGGCATCTAATTGACCGCTGTAAGAATAGGACACGGGTGGCGCTGTGGGTTAAACCACAGAGCCTAGGGCTTGCCTATCAGAAGGTTGGCGGTTTGAATCCCCGCGACGGGGTGAGCTCCCGTTGCTCGGTCCCTGCTCCTGCCAACCTACCAGTTTGAAAGCACATCAAAGTGCAAGTAGATAAATAGGTACGGCTCTGGCAGGAAGGTAAACGATGTTTCCGTGCGCTGCTCTGGTTCGCCAGAAGCGGCTTAGTCATGCTGGCCACATGACCCGGAAGCTGTACGCTGGCTCCCTCGGCCAATAATGCGAGATGAGCGCCGCAACCCCAGAGTCAGTCACGACTGGACATAATGGTCAGGGGTCCCTTTACCTTTACCTAAGAATAGGATGCTGACCTAGGTGGGCCATTGTCCTAATCCAGCAGTTCCGTCTTCATGTTCTTATGCTTGCTGGTGTTCATGAGTCTTCCCACGAGTCATTTGCTCATTCCATACTTTTCAATGCAGTTCCCCATCACTTTCCAAACTGCAAAAAAATAAAAATAAGGGTGTGGAGTTTTTTTTATGTGGATTTGTTGCCCTAGGGCAATGGAGTCCTTCCTGGAGCCTTGATGGCACCCTTGGAATCCAGAACTCTGCCTGCCAGGCGTGGGAAGGACCATAGCTCAGGGGTAGGGCATGTGCTTTGTGTGCAGAAGGTCCCAGGGTCAGATGCTAATGGTGTCTCCAAGTAGGACTGGGGATATTCCCCATGTGAAATCCCGGAGAACCGCTGAGCTAGATTGACCAATGACTTGACTCCGTATAAGACAGCTTCCTATGTTTATATACTTGCCATGAAAATATATCGGTCCAGGATCTGGAAGCTCCAGTTATAAAGAGAAAGAGAGAGAGAGTGCACAAAGAACAAGAGACCCTTTTGCCTTTTTATTCAGTGGAAGGGCAAATGGCCATATACCACATACTGAGACCGAAGGAGAGCCTTCAGCAGTGTGTAGTGGTGGATGCAGAGCCCTGGGGCCTTGGTTCTTGGCCAGAGGACACCCCTGTCAATTCAATTAGTTTTATTACGGCAAAAGCCAGCAGCACAGAAAGCCAAAAATCCAAACAGGTAAAAATCGGCAACAACATCATCAAAAATAAAACAATTGCACAAAGGAGCTTTACAATGTATTATTCAGTAAAAGAGATTTACGCTTCTCACTAGCTAAAGTGCAAAATCTAGCCACATCATATGATACTAGACTTGAAGAATCTTCCAAGAGATATTTTCGTAAAATTTCGGGGGATGATTCCAAATAATATTGTAGAGGTATAAACTTTGTTAAAATGGGTAAGATAAATCGAGCACGTTCTTCACTGTAGAATTCGCAAAATAAAAGAATGTGAGTAACGGATTCTACCTTGTTAGACAAGCCTGGGCAAAGCCGCGCATGCATTGGAACCCTCATAAATTTGCCATACAGCACTGCTGAAGGCATGAGGACACCCCTGTTTTCACCTGTGAAATGTTGCAGTGTGGATTAATCTGGCTTTAGCTTCCATCTTTGCTATGCAGAGCAGTGAGCAGGCTGAGGGGCGACTGACTATCTTTCCAGCTGCCTCTTTCTAAGCCTGAGGTGAAGGTACCCTAATCAACTGTATTTTTTTTTAAAAGCCTATTAAAAAAACGTTACATGAAATTGGTTTTCAGCCACGTGTGTAATTAGTCCAAAGTGTCTGCTATCAAAGTTGCAATTAAGGGCCTCTTGGTGCCATTTTTATTAGTTTGGCTTTGGAGAGGAGAGACAGGCAGAGAGAGAGAATGTGTCAGTATGAATATCTCCTCGTACACGCTCTGTAATTGGCTGGCCTTGGCTATGTTCATTGCAACACCCTTTTCATCTGGGGACTCCTCGCGAGCAGGCTTTAAAATGAGCGCATTGTCAGCAAATCAGTGTTTAGGGTGCGACACAGGGCCAGGCCGTTGTGCCTGCGTGAAATATTGCCAACCCATGCCTTCATACTGCTGTTCCCAGCAGCTTGTGATGATGTAGGTCAAATCCCTGCCGATGCCCTACTTTCTATTTTTGCATCTACCATCAAGAGATCCCGAGGAAGCAGAGTCCGCAGATTACCCCTAACTGCTTGGGTAGTCCCTAGCCAAATGTTAACTTCAGCTTTATTACAAAACGGCAGTGCTTGTGGCCAGCCTTGGTGGTGGGCATGGCAAAGATTGCAAAATGTTTTGCGGGGTACACACAGTATAACCAGGCCTTTGAAATTAGGAAAACCACGCGGACGACGCTAACATTTTATCACCCTTCAAATCAAAATCAAATATCATGTATTGCATTCGCCATATGGCCATAGCACACAATGAAAAACCAGGCGGAAACCCGCCACAAACGTACACAAAATACAACAGATACACCCTGCACCCTTTGCACAAATACATCTAAAAACTTTAAGTATAAAATCATACTGAGTGAAACAAATAAAACAAGAAGCAATAACGGGGCATGTCGACAGTGGCTATGTCAGGAAGTTCCATAGGTCTAGGTCTAGCTCTAGGGCAAGTTAGCTGAAGAGGTGGCCCTGAGTTTCAGTGCCTGTAAAATGTAGATAGCCACACCACGTGTGACCAGAGGGTTGGCATCTACCAATAAGTATTTCATGCGGTCGTTATCTTGGGCGATGGTTGGCGGGATTTTATCACCCTTGTGTCAGAGGCAACCAACAAGCATTTATTATTATTATTATTTCTTATTCTCATTATGATAAAGAGGATAGGATACTCCATCTGTTTCCTGTTATATAAAGAGCTAATGCTTTTGTTATTTCATTAGCCTTTTGAAACAGTGTTATTGGGAACAAAATAAAAAAATTCCTTCCAGTGGCACCTTAGAGACCAACTAAGTTTGTTCTTGGTATGAGCTTTCGTGTATCTGAAGAAGTGTGCATGCACACGAAAGCTCATACCAAGAACAAACTTAGTTGGTCTCTAAGGTGCCACTGGAAGGATTTTTTTTATTTTGCTTTGACTATGACAGACCAACACGGCTATCTACCTGTAACTAGTGTTATTGGGATTTCATTTCTTTCAGGAGCAAGCCATATAAAAAGTAGTGAATGCTTTTAGAACTGATTTGTTGGAGATTAATAATAATAATAATAATAATAATAATAATAATAATAATAATTTATTATTTCTATCCCGCCCATCTGGCTGGGTTTCCCCAGCCACTCTGGGCGGCTCCCAACAGAATATTAAAAACACAATAAAAGAGCAAACATTAAAAACTTCCCTAAACAGGGCTGCCTTCAGATGTCTTCTAAAAGTCAGATAGTTGTTTATTTCCTTGACATCTGATGGAAGGGCATTCCACAGGGCGGGCACCACTACCAAGAAAGCCCTCTGCCTGGTTCCCTGTAACCTCACATCTTGCAGTGAGGAAACCGCCAGAAGGCCCTCGGAGCTGGACCTCAGTGTATCAGAGTATTAACCATTGACTGCTCGTGCATTCTTGGGTGCCAAATGCCCATGGATGGCTATCTAATATTTGCCGACCTGAAGCCTGTCCGGAGAGTATTCACCTCAAACACCTGCAGAGGAAACTTTGACCCAGAGACAGAATATGTTGAAAACTTGATCAATGTCCTTCTAGTGAGCTTGGGGTGCCTGGTGTGCTGCTGAGCTGATGGTGGTTACAAGGTAGAGACCCTGTCAGCATATAACACCTCTGCTCAGATATCCTCTGCCCTGGTTGCCACTTTGCTACCAGAACATATTCAAGGTGTTATTTCTGTAATATAATAGGGACGCGGGTGGCGCTGTGGTCTAAACCACTGAGCCTCTTGGGCTTGCCGATCAGAAGGTTGGCGGTTCGAATCCCGCGACGGGGTGAGCTCCCGTTGCTCTTTCTCAGCTCCTGCCAACCTAGCAGTTCGAAAGCACACCAGTGCAAGTAGAGAAATAGGTACCACTCTGGCAGGAAGGTAAATGATGTTTCTGTGTGCTCTGGCTTCTGTCGCGGTCCTCCATGTGCCAGAAGCGGTTTAGTCATGCTGGCCACGTCACCCGGAAAGCTGTCTGTGGACAAATGCTGGCTCCCTTGGCCTGAAAGCGAGATGAGCGCCGCAACCCCATAGTCGCCTTTGACTGGACTTAACCGTCCAGGGGTCCTTTACCTTTTTACCTTTTTTATTGTAATATAAAACCCTTAATGGCCTGGGACCAGTTTGCTTCCTAGATCACTTTCCCCATATGGGCCCATTCAACTGCCTTGGTCTGCAGAAGTGGCATTGCTACAGACACCACATAACAATGCTTGTTCTGCTCTTGTAAGAAACTGATATTTTAGCATGGCAGCAGCTGAACTTTGGAACTCCCTGCCTATTGACACCAGGCAGGCATCTTTGCTATCCTCTTTTTTGGTACCTGCTTAAAACATTTTTGTTCAGGCAAGCCTGTCCAGACATGGAGGTGTTGATGTGTTTTCATCTCTTTTACTTTTATGCTGCGTCGATCCATATATTTGATTTAGTTTATGTGGAGTCAAATTTTCACCACCATCATCATCATTCCTGCATTGCAGGGGGTTGGACTGGATGACCCCGTGGGGTCCCTTCCAACTCTATGATTCCGTTCTTTGCAACCACTGGCGCAACACTGTGGCAAAGCGAACTTAAGAATGGAAGAGAGAGAAGCAGGGAAACCCAAAGCGACAGCTTTGCTTGCTCATGTGTCACTCTGCAGAGTGCGTTCACTTATTTCGCCAAGAGTTCTTTGTGCAAAGACAGCGGTACCTTTTACCACTCAGGTAAGGATTTGTTTCAAAACCTCAGCCTTTGTCCCTCTGGGGAGCCAGGTTTTCACTGTAAAAAGCACTCTGCTGCTTTGAGTAGACATGCAGTTCTCATGTCGTCTATCTGGCGAACAGCAAATGCTCAACTGAGCTTTCCCTTGGCGACTGGACACCTCCTAAGGGCAGCTATAGTGGGTGGCAAAGAATGGAGCGGAGGTATCCTGCCTTGTGTACTGTCATTTCAGCTAGTCTGCCAGAGGTGGTGTTTTTTTTCAGCACGTCAACAATTTCCCAAACGGTTTGGAATGCCTGTGAGATGCTTCTTCCAAGATGTTTTCTGCTAGGGTTATGTATACCTGCGTAACGAAGTGCAGCAATGTCACATCAAGGATGAAGCTACATTGATGGGCAAATGGAAAAAGTTTCCCTTCACAATATTGCCCTTTTAAACATAGAATAAGCTCTGTCGTTTTTGGGCCCTGTTATCAGAGACCCATTTGACAGGGAATGAACCTGGGACCTTCTGCATTCAGAGTATGTTCTTCCCTCTTCTCAATTGCTGCTTACAGGTTTATAGACGCGGGTGGCGCTGTGGGTTAAACCACAGAGCCTAGGGCTTGCTGATCAGAAGGTCGGCGGTTCGAATCCCTGCGACGGGGTGAGCTCCCATTGCTTGGTCCCTGCTCCTGCCAACGTAGCAGTTCAAAAGCATGTCAAAGTGCAAGTAGATAAATAGGTACCGCTCCGGCGGGAAGGTAAACAGCGTTTCCGTGTGCTGCTCTGGTTCGCCAGAAGCGGCTTCGTCATGATGGCCACATGACCCGGAAGCTGTACGCCGGCTCCCTTGGCCAATAAAGCGAGATGAGCGCCGCAACCCCAGAGTCATCCGTGACTGGACCTAATGTCCAGGGGTCCCTTTACCTTTACCTTTAGGTTTATTAAATACATACTGCTGCTACCACCATTCTAGGCCAGGAGACTTACCGGATGTCACTTGAGTTTTGAGGAACAAGAACGGAAAGCCCGACTCTCTTTCCCTGCAAGCCTAAAGCTACATTAGTAGCAGGTGGAACAAGCAATTAACTGGATTCAGTTCCAATGCTTGTCCAAAGAAACCGCACCAGGATTGAAGAGGTAGATTTATTAGGGCCAGGGTTATTTTTTTAGCCGGAACTCGCTAGAACTCACTTCTGTCTCAGGTAGGTGCCATTGCCATTCTAAGAGAGCGAGGGAGGTGTTCATGGTGAGTTCTGGCACCTCTTTTTCTAGAAAAATAGCACTGATTAAGACTATAATTAGAAATAGCAGCATAAAAATACGTACCAACGAGAAAAGAGATTTGGAAAGTGCTGTTAAGAGTGGCAAGGGTGCCTTTGGGAATTGCAAATCAAGACAAAATAACAAAGTTAAGTTTGCCTAGCTATAATACATTACGAAACCATCAAAGACCCCAAAGGGGGGGGGGAATTACATAAAGGCATAGCACAGGTGTCACCCAGGAAAAATGTGAGGCATCCAATAAAAGATCATGGATATGTAGCAGGGATTGTGGGTGTTTTTGGAACATAAATGTTGTTGTTGTTGTTGTTGTTGTTATTGATTGATTGAATTTATATACCACCCTATACCAGGGGGTCTCAGGATGGTTCACAGAATAAAATCAAGATATAAAACCACAAAATACCTAATAAAAATAACAACCCAATAGCATCCCCCCCCACAATTTTATTTTATTTTTTTAAAAAGTGCATAGGATGTAAATTGGATCAACCAACAGCCTGGTTAAAAAGGAACGTTTTTGCCTGGCGCCTAAAGGTGTATAATGAAGGCGCCAGGCGAACTTCCCTAGGGAGAGCATTCCACAGACGGGGAGCCACTGCAGAGAAGGCCCTGTTCTCGTATTGTCACCCTCTGGACCTCTTGAGGAAGAGGCACATGAAAAAGGGCCTCAGAAGATGATCTCAGGGTCTGGGTAGGTTCATATGAAAAGAGGCTGTCCTTGAGGTATTGCGTTCCTGAGCCGTTTAAGGCTTTATAAGTCAAAACCGGCACTTTGAATTGGGCCCGGAAACTAATTGGTAGCCAGTGCAGCTGGACCAGGATCGGTGTAATATGCTCAAACCCTCTTGCTCCGGTGAGCAACCTGGCCACTGAATTCTGCCACAGCTGAAGTTTCCGAACCGTCTTCAGAGGCAGCCCTACGTATAATGCATTGCAGTAATGTTACTTTGCTTTAAAACAAACTAATGTATCACTGGTGAATGTACCGTATTTTTACGTGTATAAGACTCCCCCATGTATAAGACGACCCCTATTCTTTAAACCCAAAATTAAGAAAATACACTATGCATTATCTGTGTATAAGATGACCCCTTATTTTAAACTTCAAAAAATTAGGAAAAAATATAGTCTTGTACATAGAAAAATACGGTAACTATGAGCACTGAATATTCATATTGAGCGCTTGCAAGCATTCTCCACTTTCAATAAAGGCTAGGCTGAAATCTTCCCCACACACCTTCTTTTCTCCTCCTGCAAATTGATGATAATGTTGTTGTTGTTGTTGGTGGTGGTGGTTTTCTGCTGCTTTCTTAAGAAGGATGAGAAATTCCTCTGAATTCATTTTCCCCCCCAATTTTTTTTATTGGTTTTAACAAAGTAATACCATTAAAAAACAAACAATACTAGACAGACAAAACAACAACAACAATAATACACATAAAAACATACATAATTCCTTTTAACCTATTAATCCTTCTTATCATTGTGGGTTGACATCCTCCTATCCTCTCTTCCTGCGTTCCTTGTATATCATCATTAGTAATTTCTTGACATCATTGAAAACATTTTTAATTAATTAACCTCAATATCTCTTCTACCCTAATGTCAATATCATTTATTTCAACAATTATAAACCTTAAATCTATCCTCTAAGTCTCCCTTATCTTCCAGCTTACTTCTACTCATTAATCTTACAATACTTTTTAAAATATAATTTAAATTTCTTCCAGTCTTCCTCCACCTCTTCCTCCCTTTGGTCACGAAGTTTTCCGGTCAGCTCAGCAAGTTCCGTATAGTCCATCATTTTCATCTGCCATGAAATTCCTCTGAATTCGTTTTTTGGAGGCGGTTGCTGCTTACTTTAGCGGGGTTTGCCAGGAAGCAGGTCTGATGGGAACTGTGGTCCCACAGAGAAGCCATGTTTCCCTCAATGCCTTGGAAATGACAAGATATGACATAAATGTTGCTTCCAATGCATTCCAGGAAATGCAGCATCTCAGAGGTCTTTTTTTGAAACAATTAAAAACAACACTAAAGCCCTTGGCCAACTCAATATGGTTAAGTAAGGTAAATGCCACCCCTCCCCTAATTTTTTTGGGTACATTCCTCCCTGCCCTATGATATTCCAGGAGGATGTTGTTTTGCCCCACCCACTCAACAAATGGTCCCCAAAGCAATGTTGCGCACAGCTTTGCTTTCCGTATTCGAAACCAATTGGTTGCAAAACACCCTGTCATTACGTTTTACATGTCTGTGCGTTTTAAGCTCCCAGGGCATCATTCACTTTGATTTGGTTGGGGCGTGTGCGTGTCTTGATAGCGAGTTTGTTGACAGTGTAAAGCAATAGCTCAGCTGCTGAAAAGTTCACTCCCGAAACACAAATCACAGCCTCGACACAATTTATTGAGCTGGCAGGGGAAGAGGTGCGCCGCAAGCTGCTGTTAGTCCATTTTTGCAGCTCTGCAATCTGAGGGCTTTAAATAACAGTATTTGAAAGAAATGTCAGAGTGGCACACTTTGGGGGAATGAAAGGCCATTGTTCTGCCCGCCCCCCAAAAAGCATCACCCAGGTTCCACATAGACTTTCTGCCACATATTTCATAGAATCATAGAATCATAGAGTTGGAAGAGACCCCAAGGGCCATCCAGTCCAACCCCCTGCCAAGCAGGAAACACCATCAAAGCATTCATGACAGGTGGCTGTCAAGCCTCTGCTTAAAGACCTCCAAAGAAGGAGACTCCACCACACTCCTTGGCAGCAAATTCCACTGCCGAACAGCTCTTACTGTCAGGAAGTTCTTCCTAATGTTAGGTGGAATCTTCTTTCTTGTAGTTTGAATCCATTGCTCCGTGTCCGCTTCTCTGGAGCAGCAGAAAACAACCTTTCTCCCTCCTCTATATGACAAATGACATCCTTTTATATATTTGAACATGGCTATCATATCACCCCTTAACCTTCTCTTCTCCAGGCTAAACATACCCAGCTCCCTAAGCCGTTCCTCATAAGGCATCGTCTCCAAGCCTTTGACCATTTTGGTTGCCCTCTTCTGGACACGTTCCAGCTTGTCAGTATCCTTCTTGAACTGTGGTGCCCTGAACTGGACACAGTATTCCAGGTGGGGTCTGACCAGAGCGGAATACAGTGGTACTATTACTTCCCTTGATCTAGATGCTATACTCCTATTGATGCAGCCCAGAATTGCATTAGCTTTTTTAGCTGCTGCATATTTCTTCCTGTGCTGATTCCAGTTTTTCTTACTTCTGGTTCCCAAGTGTCTTCAGAGCCCCGGTGTGTCTCTTATCTTCAGAGATGCCTGGTGATCTCACACCCTTTTGTGGTTAGGGCTCTTCCCATCACTATACCGCTTGCCATCCCCTTTTACTCAGCTGTAAGCTCTCCTCTCTTAATTCACCACAGCTGGTGACGCTATTTCCCCTTATTCTTGCTTAGGTCAGTTTCTTTCCCCTGTCATAGGGGCTGCTGTACATCCAGAATTTCCTGGACATAGCCAGGATTTGTCCGTTGAAAATAGCGCCTGGGCAGGATTTTCACAAATCAGTTTAAATGTCTGGGAAAACTCGGACGTATGGCATCTCATATCAGAAGTGTTAATTTCTTGGCGAATTTCCCCCCAAAATAGCCTAAAAACTTCATTTTGTGTGTGTGTCTGGATTTTCACTTTTTTAAATATGGCAACCCTACCCTGTCTCTTGTTCTTTTGCCAGTTTACAACCTGGCTCTCCATGAGTTTCCTCCTCTGTTTCATGCTTACAAGACCCCCCTCTCAGCCTCACTGATGTGGTCCAAAGGAAAGCAGAGCAATATTTTTGGCACCAGCTTGGCTGCAAAGTTGCCGGAAGGAGGCGTACAAGGCACCATCCAACCACCTTACGGACTCCGCTCTGGATTTCTGTAGAGCAGGCATAGGCAAACTTGGCCCTCCAGATATTTTTGGGACTACAACTCCCATGATCCCTAGCTAACAGGACCAGTGGTCTGGGATGATGGGAGTTGTAGTCCCAAAACATCTGGAGGGCCGATATTTGTCTATGCCTGCTGTAGAGTATAAAACACTTAGCCTTTTCTTCTCCAGAAAATGTCCCGCAAGGAAGCGGGTAAAGCACTATGCTGCCATGTTCAGCAGTCATGACTTTCCCCTAAAGAATGCTAAGAGTTGTAGTTTGTTAAGGGTGCTCTGAGTGTTGCTAGCAACCCATATTCCTCTCGCAAAGTGGTGTACCTTTCTTCACAGGGAGCTCTAGGAATTGTAGCTCTGTGATGGGAATTGGGCCTCCAAGCAGCTCTCAGCACCCAAAATGAACTACAGCTCCCAGCATCCATTGCAGGGGGGAAGCCATGATGGTTTAAAACACTTTAAATGTATGGCATGAATGCATAGCTGTCAACTTTCGGATTTGAAAATAAGGGATTTTTCAAAACTTTCGGATTTGAAAATAAGGGATGCCGCGAGGGCGGTGCAATGGCACCAAGTAGCCTCGCAACCCTTCGCTCCAGAGGCTGCGCGTGAACGGGTGAGCGAAAGAGCGAGCGCATAGGCGGCAGGCAGGCTGGCTGCCTGGTTGGGCGTGAGGGTCTGGCTGCACAAGGCATGCAAGCTCCACCCCCAGTTGGTCTCAGACTCCTTATTGGCAGCCGAGCAACGCAGCTGAGGAGCCTCCCTGGCCGGCAGGGAGGGAGAGGAGCTGCTTCCTTTGAAATCCGGGAAATTTAAGGGATATCAACAATCCGGGATAGCAGCGGGAAACGGCATTGGAATAAGGGAGTTTCCTGCACAAAAAGGGAGGGTTGACAGCTATGCATGAATGTGGCCTAAATGAAAACTCAGGCATGGCATCCTGCTCACGTGTGGGGGTGCTTTTGTTCCCCTTTCCAGAAACACCCCCATACGCAAATGAGTTTGCCGGCATGCCGGTCTATGAGGCGCTAGAAGAAAACGTGTTCATTCATGCGAATTCTCTCCTACACATAGCGTGTAATTGTGGGAGTGCTTGGTTTTTGTGTGCATGAGATGGATGGATCCTGCCTATATTCTCCTGCTAGTTTGGAAATTCTGATGGTGTCAGAGCACCGAACCATTTCCCCCCACCTCCCACCCCAGTCCCTGAAGTGTCTTCATTTTATTTCAGGCTTCCTCAAACTCGGCCCTCCAGATGTTTTGAGACTACAATTCCCATCATCCCTGACCACTGGTCCTGCTAGCTAAGGATCATGGGAGTTGTAGGCCAAAAACATTTGGAGGGCCAAGTTTGAGGGAGCCTGTTTTATTTCCTTAAACAGCACCGGGGGGGGGGGGAGCATAACCGGAGAATAAATAACTGGGGGAGAGAAGGCTACTCTCAGCTGATCGAATAACGATAGAGATAAAAGAAAGATAAGCAGAGCAATTTGTGAGGCTCATTCCCCCCCTTCTGCTTAATGGTTTGCTGTTATTATCAAGAATTGTAGGCCTGAGTTAATCTTCAGACTGTCTCTTTATTTGGGAACACAGAGAGCTATTTCAAACCAAATTAGTTTGCCTTTGTGACTTCTTTGAAAAGATATAAGAGGTTCTGCTCTCTCCCTCCAGTTCTCATTTCTTTATTTCAGTTGGTAAATTGAAAGGAGATGTTCTTCGGTACTTTGCATCCTGTTTCAAAATAATGGGGGGAATGAGGAAGAGGGAGCGTCGGAATAAATAATCTTTCCAAGTCAAACAAAATGTGTGAGTGTGTGTGTGAGAGAGAGAGAGGGGGGGGGAGAAAAGGAGAGGGAGAGGGAGAGAGGGGGGGGGGAGAAAAGGAGAGGGAGAGGGAGAGAGGGGGGGAGAAAAGGAGAGGGAGAGGGAGAGAGCACTCATTCAGAAGAGGTGCAATCTGTAATTCACTTATTAATATTTCATTGGCAAGAAGGCCAAAATCTACATTTAAATGAAAATATTTTTAAAAGGGAGAAACCTAATATTTGGAGTCATTGGGCCTTTGATAGCTCCGGAGAACCAAAGGCTGGGAGCAACTGGGCTGCAAAACGGTTGGGCATAAAGGGAATTGTCAGGGAAGGTGAAAGGAATCAGCCATTAGCCTCCATCAGCGCCGCTGATACAGGGGCACGCGCTTTTGATATGCTTTTAATTTCAAAGCCCCCTTTCAGGCATATCTTTTCGCTGAGCGAGGGTATACTTGGGTGAAAGAGGAACTCAGACATCACATAGAAATGTTATCTTGGCACTGTGAAGTATAGGTTAGGGGTGGGGTGGGCACCGGGGGGGGGCAGGATAGGAGCAGAGATGAATCGCGGGGAAAGCAGGGAAGTTAAGGCAATGGCATAGCAATTTGCTCTTCAAAGGAATTCTGCAAGGAATTAAATCCACCGTGGGTGTTGGAACTGATGATCTCTGGGGTGGATTTAACCTCAGGTCATCCCCACTCAACTTGGCCAAGGAAGCTTCCTTGCCCAGATCAGCTGAGATGCTCCCTGGCTTCCAGGGGATTCTGGCCCATGAGGGCATATGGGGCACTGCCCCACTAACCTCAGCCTGCCCTCACCTGTCTACCTTCTTACAACCAGTCCAGACTGGTTTATTATACCAGACCAGGCTTCCTCAAACTCGGCCCTCCAGATGCTTTTTGCCTACAACTCTCATGATCCCTAGCTAGCAGGACCAGTGGTCAGGGATGATGGGAATCGTAGTCTCAAAACATCTGGAGGGCCGAGTTTGAGGAAGCCTGTACCAGACTAATGAGAAGGATCCAGAGCAAGTGTCCTGATGAGCTTCGGAAGGCAGAAGGGCGCACTGCACTGGGAGTCCAACGTGAGCAAAACACGCACCTCAACAGATGGCGTACATAAAATGGCATACAGCTGGCAGTTATATGCTGCCTTGGTGTTCATGCACATGCATTTGCAGCAGTGTTTCCCAAGCTTATGTCTCCACCTGTTTTTGGACTACGATTCCCATCATCCCTGACTACTGGTCCTGCTTGCTAAGGATGATGGGCATTGTAGTCTGGAAACAGTTGGAGACCCAAGCTTGGGAAACTCTGATCTACAGATGTGTGCACTGGAGACTAGATGCATCCGCTCCACCAGCAGATGATGTGGGTCTGCGTTACTCACTTGATCTCCTTCCCTCTGAGCTGGGAGAGGGGGACAAGGAGGTGTTTACACCACGCTGGCAGGCACATCATCTTGGCTCCACTGGCGCATTTGCACCACACCAACCTTGGCACCAACCATAGCTGTCAACCCTCCCTTTTTTGCGGGAAACTCCCTTACTCCAATGCCGTTTCCCGCTGCTATCCCGGATTGTTGATATCCCTTAAATTTCCCGGATTTCAAAGGAAGCAGCTCCTCTCCCTCCCTGCCGGCCAGGGAGGCTCCTCAGCTGTGTTGCTCGGCTGCCAATAAGGAGTCTGAGACCGACTGGGGGTGGAGCTTGCATGCCTTGTGCAACCAGACCGTCACGCCCAACCAGACAGACAGCCTGCCTGCCATCTATGTGCTCGCTCTTTCGCTCACCCGTTCGCGCGCAGCCTCTGGAGCGCAGGGTGGCGAGGCTACTTGGTGCCATTGCACCGCCCTCGCGACATCCCTTATTTTCAAATCTGAAAGTTTGGGGAAAATCCCTTATTTTCAAAACCGAAAGTTGACAGCTATGGCACCAACTTGTCCCTCCCCATCTCGTTCCTGGTATGCAGCAGTGACTCAGTCAGAAGGAGGGGGGTATCGTGTGAGCAATGTAGCCCCCTTATGCTGCTGTCCAAACAAACAAAACAAGAAGTGAGAAACCTGTGGACCTCCTAATGTTGTTGGCATGCACTACAACACCAATCACCCCATAGCATAAGCAGGGGCTTATAAGGGCAGGAATCCAGCAACTTCTGGAGGGCAGGAGAGGGCCCTGCTGCATAACATTCTGTACCGTAGACTTTGCATTGATCAGGAGCTAGACTTGGTGCCCCACAACCTGCCCAGCAACTCTAAAATTCGATGATGCTGCAGCAACATTTGAGAAGGGAGTTTATCTCCCCAATGAGGCAGGGGGAGCGAACAAGGATGGAAACCACAGAGCCAACAGAGCAAAAACGACCCACAGTTGATCTTTTGTTGCTGCGTGTTTTTTCTTTTTCTTTTTCCTTTTAGCTGTTTGAAGGTAGGAAACAAACATTGTGTCCACCCTCTAGCTAAGATAAATATATAAGATCAAGCCAACAGATGATCGCTTTTTCATTTACTAGCAGCTGCTGGCAACAACATACCCCTCACTCTCATATTCCTATTAACCGAGCAGCCACTGATTTATTAAAGGCTAAGACGCATCAAAACAAATGGCTGAGACATCAGTTATATTGCTGTTTACAGCACTTTAATGGGGTTACATAAGAAGGGCAACATGTCTGAAATGGGAGATTTGATGGGCTCATAACGGGGGAGGGGAGAGAGAAGGCTCGTAAAATTGCAAGAGGGGAGAGAGACTTCCTACATCATTTGCAGTGGATAAGATGTTAAAAGAACCCGCAGTCGTGCTGGAGGAAAAGCCAGTGGCCATGTGAGAAGGGTTTCTTTTTTCCACCCAGAGAACTACCACATTCTTTTACGTTTTCAGAGATGAACACAGGGCAGGGGCTGCATGTGAGACCCCTATTCAAGGCTGGCCCAGGACATTTTCCACTTGAGACAAGACAGAAACAGGTGTCCCTCCCTCCCCCCTCCTCCCCCCAGGATGGCAGAGGGGAAAAAAAGAATACTGGAGAGAAGCAGGTGGTGGTGGGTGCCATTTTGTGTATTGCTTCCTCCTCTGTTGCATCCTCACAGCTTGCTCCTCTCCGGCCTTCTTTTGTCTCCCTTGCTGCCATCAACGCAGTGGTGGCGGCGGCAGAGGAGGAGGCAGAACAGAAAATGGTGCCCACTCCACTACTGCCCCTGCCACTTCACTGAAGGCAGTGGGCAGAGGCTGGAGAGGAGCAGATGGCAGTAGTGGCAGAGGAGGAGGTGGGGTGACAAGCACAGGAGCTTCTCCTGAAGATCTCAGCAATGAGGCAGCGACTTAAGGAATGAGGTGCCTCTTAAGGTATCCTAGACCCAAGATGTTAAGGGCCATGTATATTAATACGAACTTGATGCAGTGTGAACTGAAAGCCTGGGTGGAGCAGTGGTTAGACAGCTGGTCTAGAACCCGGGAGAACAGGGTTCAAATCTCCACTGAGCTATGAAGTCCTTTGGGTGACGTTGGGCTAGTCATGATCTCCCACCCTAACCTAGATCACAAGGATTGTTGTGAGAAAAAAACGGAGAGAGGGAGTGGTTTGTACGCCACCGTGAGTTCTTTGGAAAAAAGCAGGGATATAAACGCAACAACAACAGCAACAATTTATTATTCATACCCTGCCCATCTGGCTGGGTTTCCCTAGCCACCCTGGGGAGCTTCCAACAGAATATTAAAAACACAATAAAACATCAAACATTAAAATTTTTAGATGTCTTCTAAAAGTCAGATTATTTCCTTGACATCTGATGGGAGGGCGCTCTATAGGTCAGGTGCCACTACCAAGAAGGCCCTCTGCCTGGTTCCCTGTAACCTCACTTCTCGCAGCGAGGGAACCACCAGAAGGTCCTCAGAGCTGGACCTCAGTGTCTGGGCTGAATGATGGGGGTGGAGATGCTCCTTCAGGTATACTGGGCCGAGGCCGTTTAGGGTCAGGACCAACACTTTGAATTGTGCTTGGAAATGTACTGGGAGCCAATGCAGGTCTTTCAGGACCAGTGTTATATGGTCTGGGTGGCTGCTCCCAGTCACCAGTCTAGCTGCCGCATTCTGGATTAATTGTAGTTTCCGGGTCACCTTCAAAGGTAGCCCCATGCAGAGCATGTTGCAACAACAACAACAACCATGTACACATGGGCCAGCGGTGTTGATGGCAGGTTCCACCTGGAACTACATGCTCATTGCAATGCCTGAGGAAAGAGAGAGCCCGGATGCTTGCAGCTCTCTCCCCGGGCTACAGCTTTGCAAATGAATGCACAGCAGCTTCCTACAGACAGTAGAAAGGCAAGCATGTAGACTACAGCACCTTCAGTTTCCCCAAACTGATCGAATAAAAGGGCTTAGAGCATCCAAACAATAATTCATCGCTTTAAAGTGGCTTCCTCTGTGACCGCCAACAGTTTAGCAGAGGCTGAAAAGTCTCTCTTGCTAGCAGGCTGTCTTGGTTTTAGTTCCTGGTGGAATTATTGCACAGTGTGATGGGTGTTCATCTTAAGAGTACCATCAAACAACTGAACATTCCTTTTCCCAGTGTACAGTAGTATTTTCAATGGAAGACTTAGCATGGTTAATTATCAGAGCAAAGTGCTAAGATTTGTTTTCTTTCCCCTAATTAATTGCTTCATCTGGAGTGGAATGTTAATTTAGATAAATGATCATTTCCTTTATACTACTGAAGTTTCCCCACTTCCCCAGCCCCTTACTGTAATGTTTATTCAGAAACATCCCTGCTCAGATTTGGCAAAACGATACTGCTTAGTGGGGTGAGGGAATTATTATTATTATTATTATTATTATTATTATTATACAGTTTGCATTTAAAACCAAATTTGTCAAATTCGCACTTCCTGAAACAATATGTGAACCAGACTACAGCTGTCCATTGAAATTTGCATTTCTACTAATTTTGTAGTTCTTCAGCCAAAGTGTGTACAAAGATGCATACGGTAGGGAAAAATCGTGTGTAAAAATGAAGATATCAGTGAAAATAGTATATAAAATGTATGGTATTGGGCGATGCGGCTTGCAAAATTATATAGAGAATTATATAGAGGAGGGAGAAAGGTTGTTTTCTGCTGCTCCAGAGAAGCGGACACGGAGCAGTGGATTCAAACTACAAGAAAGAAGATTCCACCTAAACATTAGGAAGAACTTCCTGACAGTAAGAGCTGTTCGACAGTGGAATTTGCTGCCAAGGAGTGTGGTGGAGTTTCCTTCTTTGGAGGTCTTTAAGCAGAGGCTTGACAGCCACCTGTCAAGAATGCTTTGATGGTGTTCCTGCTTGGCAGGGGGTTGGACTGGATGGCCCTTGGGGTCTCTTCCAACTCTATGATTCTATGAAAAGCATGGGCATTAGTGATAAACTGTGTATGAAAATGTGTTTAATAGGAGAGGTTTGCACTAAAATGCTGGTGAATTTTCTTTTTTTTTCTTTTTTAAATTGCTTTATTAAATTTAGAAAAACATAACACAAAATCACACTTATCCATTAAAAAAAGAACAACAGAAAACAAAAGTACCGGTATTATCAATATCTGTTATACTCTTTCACAGTCTTCTTTTAGTTCCATTGACTTCCCGCCAATTCTGTATAGCTTTGATTATATATTTATCTATTGCACTATTCATATCTGTTTCTCATAATTGCTTATCAGAAATATTGTATGCTGATGAATTTTCATGAGGATTTTTAAAATGCAAATTGCTACAGAAAGACGAGCTGAATTTAAAACTGGAAAAAGAGAACTGAAATTGGCAGATCCTTCCATCCCTACTGCTTACCAAAACTAATCTGGAGGTAAAGAGTATCAAAAGGTTTTAAGGTACAAAGGAAGACACTCCAGGTCTCAGAATTACCTTGCAAATCATAGGAAACTGTTACATCCTTAGCTTGGTATTGACTGTGTCAACTTTCTTCAACCTGCTGCCCTCAAGATGTCCCATCAGCCCCAGCCAATAAGTCCAATGGCTCAAGGATGATGGGAGTTTCAGTCTAGCCATATCTAGAGGACTCCAAGTTGAGAGAGGCTGAGCTACACTGACCAACAGTGACTCTTCCATGGTTTCAGACAGGAGGATCTTTCCAACTTGAGATGCCAGAGTTTGAATCTGAGACCTGCATGCAAAGCATGTTCTGTGTCATGAGTCCTGTAGCAGCAATCCAAGAGGTTAGAGACGGGCAACTTCTGTCGGAGAGGAAGGAAGAGTCCAACAAGAGAGATGTGGGGGGCAGGATTTGAGCCATGCTCTGGGAGAGGGTGTCGCTGGACAACCCAGAAGTGGAGGGGGCGCCACTTGAGCCAGCCCCAACATCACTTCCTTTGCCTGATGTTTTCACGGCAGCCAAAGAGCTGGTTCACCAATCAGCAGGGCCCTGTTAGCAAACACCTCTACCTGCCTCTTAGTGTGTGAGGAATGAGCCAGCTCCTAGTGGAACTTTACAGTCGGTTGCAGAACAGAGAGGGTTAGATCTGACGCAGGCTGAACAGCGGTCAGAGGAAACTTCCCCGCCCCTTGAAATGCCAGTTGCCAAAGGAACGACTAAGAGTGGGCTGGAACATAGCCAAAGCTCTCAGGAAGCTCAGATAGGCGCGAACAGGCACAGAGACTGTCAGAAAAGGAAGAGGCTGGAGCTGATCCAATATGTCCGAGGAGTCAGCAAATGGAAGGGCTGCTAGACAGGAAGCAAAACAAGAGACGTAAGGGTGATGGTTCAAAATATTCTGTAGACAACAGAAGGAGTCTTCAGAAGGGTCATCTTGAATGATAATGCCAGCGGCTGCGTTAGAGCTGTCTGGAGCTATCTCATTGTTTTTGCAATAAATCTTCCTTTTTAATTACCTACGCTTACTGTGTTAATCAAGCAGGGAACCTGGACTCCTGACATAGTGACCTCAGTGATGTCTTTACAAAACAGCCTGATAGCTACATTCTACCTCTGTTGCTGAAGGTAGAATATTGTTCTAATAGGGGGGAAATAACATTAAACATGTCAGTGTAGATCCAGCCTGAGGCTACATAAGGAAATGAAAACCTCCTGGCCTTATGAAGACCAAATCCAAAGTGTGCACTCTTGTTCCCATGGAAGATTCAAAGTCATCCATTTTCAGCTGGAAAATATATATATATGCATCCATTATTTATTGACTGTGTTTCTAATTTATCCTCAATGAGCTTTTTAGCCTGGCCTGCGCTTCCCTCGCATGCAGTCTGCCCATGTAATGGCTTGCGCTCCGGCATTGAGAAGATTTGCTTTTAAGATTGTTTGTTCCCTCGTTCAAATTATCTTTAATGGATGTTTTATTTGAAGCTAGGGTTTCAAATGCATATACGTCAGATTATTATTTTTTGGGGGGGTAGGATGAGGGTCTTGCAAAGTAATTTGAATGCAGGTCAGTTTTTTTATATTTGTGGTGGGGTTGGGTTGTGCAAAAATGATCTCCCTCAAATTCTCCATCCTATTGACTGGTGGCAAAATCAAGACAGGGGAAAAGATAATAATTAAATATTCTCTAAAAGAGGGGCAGGAATATCTGAATGGTAACACCCCCCCCATGTAATTTTTATTGGTTTTCCAAATTTGTTACAGATCATTCCCAGTGATGAGAGCCAGTGTGGTGTAGTGCTTAAGAGCGGTAGACTCGTAATCTGGGGAATCGGGTTCGTGTCTCCGCTCCTCCACATGCAGCTGCTGGGTGACCTTGGGCTAGTCACACTTCTTTGAAGTCTCTCAGCCCCACTCACCCCACAGAATGTTGTTTGTTGTTGGGGAGGAAGGGAAAGTAGAATGTTAGCCGCTTTGAGACTCATTCGGGTAGTGATAAAGCCGGATATCAAATCCAAACTCTTCTTCCAAACTCTTCTTCCCAGATTGAAATTAATTTTATACATTTCCCCCAAAGACTGGTTTCCCACTCCTGTTCTTAGAGAAGTCCATGATGTTTCCCCATTGATGCGTATATTACAAATTAATCTCTAATTGACATCTTTTTTGTTGTTGTACATCAATATTCTTAACCATCTGATTATCTAAGACTTGGAGGTCAAGACTCAGATAATCAGAGGCAGGGGAGTGCTTAGTACTGTGGAGAGATGCAAATGGACTCCATTTACGTGGCGAACACATTTAATAAAATACGCAAGGACATATTTTGGGTTGCACTGATGTTCTATGTAATACAGGTGTGAGATATTCTGATGTTCTATGTAATGCAGGGCTGTGATAGAAATCAAAGATGCTTATAACCATTTAAAAAAACAACAACAATATGCTTTGCTAGGGTTGCAATATTTCAAAAAGTAAAAAACCAAGACACCCCAAGCTTTTTTTTTAAAAAAATAGGAAACCACTGGAAATCTCATTTGACAATCGGAGCAACAGAGGTACGTTTTCCCTGGAAGGGTTGCTCGATTTGTAATGCATTTCCATGTATCTAACTGTGTGTTCTTTGTTGCGCGCGCATATATATATATATATATATATATATATATATATATATATATATACATATATATACATATATATATAGTAATTCTGGCCTTCAGCCAAATCAGTGAAAGCAGTTCTTGTGCTCCCATGTATCTTGCCTTTCCAATGCCCAGCTGAAAGGTTGGTTTATCCAGTGGAGTAACACCAGGCGAAAGTGGCCGGGTTGGAGGGATTTATTCTCATTGCATGGCTGAAAACCACTTAGGAAGAGGGTTGGGCGCAAATGCATTAGATTATGGTTAAGCAGCTTATGGACGTAAAAACACATTAGAACTTTATAGCACCCTATAAATTATAGGCCTTGCAGCTTGCTCTTTCACAATGGGAGATAATTACATTCATTAATCTACTACTACTAGGACCATAATATTGCCTTCCAAATAGTGCTTGTGTTCCGTTTGCTCTCAGGTTGATCAGCTGGGAGCAAAGCGTGCGGTGGGGGGGGGGGGAAGAGAACAACAACAGCTCTTTCCCTTTCTTCCCACCTTCCTTATGACTTTTAAAATAATGATGATTTGTTTTCATTGCAGAATTTTAGATCTGGGTGGGAGCTCATGCATCTTTCAGCTCATTGGTGTGTGTGTGGGGGGGGGTTCCTTTCTGAGGATAAGATTCCAGGGTTGTAAAAAGAGTAAAAGGTTGTGAGCGAGAGCGAAAGTTGAAAACTGCCCTGCGAAGATCTGCAGGCAGAATGGCTTCTGATCTGACTGGCCCTTTAAGGAGGACTCGATCCACTTATAACAGGAACCAGGGCTGCAATCAGGCCAGCCAAAGAAGGGAAGGTCGAGGCAGGGAGCAGTTTGGGGGGGACGGTGGCTTAAATATATGAAAGGTAATTATCAGGGGAAAGCATAGCTGTCAACTTTTGGATTTGAAAATAAGGGATTTTTTCAAACTTTCGCATTTGAAAATAAGGGATGCCGCGAGGGCGGTGCAATGGCACCAAGTAGCCTCGCCACCCTGCGTTCCAGAGGCAGCGCGCAAACGGGTGAGCGAAAGAGCGAGCGCGTAGACGTCAGGCAGGCTGGCTGGCTGGTTGGGCGTGAGGGTCTGGCTGCACAAGGCATGCAAGCTCCGCCCCCAGTCGGTCTCAGACTCCTTATTGGCAGCCGAGCAATGCAGCTGAGGAGCCTCCCTGGCCGGCAGGGAGGGAGAGGAGCTGCTTCCTTTGAAATCCAGGAAATTTAAGGGATATCAACAATCCGGGATAGCAGCGGGAAATGGCATTGGAATAAGGGAGTTTCCCGCAAAAAAGGGGAGGGTTGACAGCTATGGGGGAAAGGGACATAGGCAGGATTTATTTCAGGGGGCAGGCATTATGCGGGGGGGGGGGGGACGACAGAACCAAACTGACCAACTTTGAGTTTCATTTCCCCACAAAAGCTCACCAACTTTCGTGTCCTGAATTTGACTTCTAGAACTATGGCAACCCTAGACTTTAACAGTTAAAATTTTAATACATAAAAGGGGGGGGGACACCCCCCAGACATTCCTTTATGCTAGCTATTTCTCAGAAATGAAAGTGGGTTAATTGGTGAAGTGGCGTTTTCGGAGACTTCAGTCGGTCTTGTAATTTCTAGATTGCTCTCAGAAAGAATTCACCTAATGCCTCTGGGGTAGGATTACTAAGTAGAGCCATCCAGTCTTTGTGATGAGCTAATTTCTTTGGGTAGGCAGCAAAGAAGTGGCAAAGCGGTAGATCATTTTCAAGTGGCATTTGCACACATTGATTAGCTTGTGGGTTCCGTAATGATGAAGTCCGCTCACATAACCCAATGTTGTGAACACTCTCCTCCCTGCAGTCACATAGAAACAGAGGGAGCTGCCTCACACCAGGCCAGGCTATTTATCTGTCTAGCTCAGCATAGTCTGCTCCTTGCCCTGGTGGCTCAGGGCTGGAACATCTGCTTTACGTGCAGAAGGTCCTGGATTTGAACTCCAGGCAGGGCTCTGAGAGAGAACCATGCCTGATTTCACAGAGAGCTGCTTCTAGGCAGTGTAAATAATGCTGAGTTAGATAGGCAGCTTCTGAAGTCCCTACCAATGACTTTCAGCAGCCCTCCTGGTTTCAGGCAGAGTTCTCCCCCAGTCCTAACTGGAGATGTTGGGTACTGAACCCGGACCTTTGGCATACAAAGCAGATGCTGTACTGCTGAGGTTTTGTCTCCCCCCCCCCCCCCTCATTATAATGGTCCAGCAGTCTTAAGGTGAGAAATATATTTCTCATCACCTGCTCTCTGAGTCTTTTAATTGGAGTTGCTGGGGATTGAACCTGGGAGCTGTACTTTAAGGGTACTCAGATGTGATAGGACCCCACCCCCATGCTCTTCATAGACCCCTCACTCCCAGAGTGCTTTAACAATCACATACTGTCCAACTTTTTCAGATCAAAAATTGGGATGTGCATCTGTCGGGACATGCTCCACAGCAAGTAACGTGACCTGCACCATGATCTCGCTAAAAAACAACAACACCAAGCTGCACTTTTTCGGGGCATGATCTTGTGCGGCCCTGAAAAAAGTGCTTTTTGGAGGTGAAAGCACGACACTCAAAATATCTGCTGCAATCTAGCACAGAAAAAAATGGGACATCTCATTTTTCCCCAGGACATTTGGCGGGTATGCAATCAACCTCTCTTTCTAGGGAATTGTAGGTCTGTGAGGGGAATAGGGGTCACCTAAGAGTTTTGGGGGACAAAGGATTCTCCACGATTCTTTGGGGAGAAAGCCATGAATGTTTAAGGCAGGCATCCCCAAACTGCTGCCCTCCAGATGTTTTGGCCTACTACTCCCATGATCCCTAGCTAACAGGACCAGTGGTCAGGGATGATGGGAATTGTAGTCCAAAACATCTGGAGGGCTGAAGTTTGGGGATGCCTAGTTTAAGGGGTATAATGATGCTTTAAATATAAGGTGTGTATCTGGTCTTAGTATCTGATAGCCAGAAACTCTTAAGTCCTGCCAAACAGTCTTCCTTTCAGGCACTGGCAGGCTGGGACCCCTTCCCTTGTAGACATTTCAGACTATTCTGTTTAACAAATCAAGACGTCTTTCCTGCAAGTTAAGTAAATTCCGAAATCATAGATTATGAATTAAAGGTATCGATGGTGCATTTTACCGGGTGATCACAGAGCATTTCGTTCAATCTGTTTTGGGATAAATATGACATCTTATTCTCCAGTTACTCTGCAATCATCTCTCTATTGATCTCTCTCTCTGCCATGCCTGCATAGTGTTTTATAAACTTTACTATTCACCCAAAGGAGAAGATGGATTCCAATAGCTAGCCTGATGGATTCGATAAGTGCATAGCCATATGTAAATAGAGAACATTTTCCTCCCACACTAAGCTGATTCTGCTTATATGAACTGATCACATCTGGTTGACATGTGAAAGAAAGCCCTGTGAGGGGAGAGACTCGCTGAATGGGTGCAGACCCTCTTCATCTGCTGGCTGAATGTGTGGATGATGGGCCCATGGTCTGACAGCAGGGCTGGCCCACGAAGCCTTGCAACCTGGATAGCTCAGTTGGTTAGAGCGTGGTGCTGATAATGCCAAGGTTGCAGGTTCGATTCCCGTATGGGACAGGGTCCCTTCCAACTCTACGATTCTATGATTCTATCACACAAACACACACCCATTGCAAGTTCTTCCAGTTCATGAGGGAGTAGCCCCTAGTGAGGAGCAGCATAATGCATGCAGCCCATAATGTATTTACCTCGTTCAGTGCCCAGGTAAGATGGTGTATGTGGTGAGGAAGGCAACTGGATCAACCACAGTTGTTTATTAGGTGGGTGGGTGCCCAGACACACTGAGGAAGGGGAGGGTCCTCTGTACACCCCAGGGGTGGACTTTTCCTTCCTTTTGCATTAGTTTTGTTAGCTCAGTTGGTTAGAGCATGGTGCTGATAACTCCAAGGTTGCAAGTTTGATTCCCATATGGGACAGTTGCATATTCCTGCATTGCAGGGAGTTGAATCAGATGATCAGGGTCCCTCCCAACGTTACAATTCTACGATTCAGGTGGGTAACAAATTAACATACCTGGGGGCAGGGAAACTGGGATCCTTGCTTCACCAGCAGTTCTCCACCTGAGGCACCTTGACACACCCCATCACTGTCTTGCTGTGCCATTTGCTCTGGCTTCATGCCTGTTTTTCAGCTGAGGATGCCAGGATCTTAGCAAAGAGCACCAAGATCCAGGCAGCTTATAACAGACATCATACCGAGATGACACAGGGTCATCCAGTTTAATCCATCATGGCTGACCTACTGTATAATGTGCTTTGTACTCATCATAGTGGTTGGTTCTGCAGGTCTACTGGGGCCCAGATGGACAACAGTCAGAACTTGAGTGCATAGGACCTTGCAGGATGCAATTCCTTTTTCTTCCCCACTTTTATGATCTTCCAGCACAGCCAGATGGAGTTGAAGTTTCGCTGCATGGAAAAGGTTAATGCCGGGGCACCTCTGTCATTTTGTAAACCTCTGCCTTGGACTGGATTTATACTTTGATTAAGGACCATGTCTCTGGTGGCCTAAATGAATAAAGGGGCGTATGGGAAACAACCCGGAAGATATTGGCACGAGGAGATACCGGGTGGCATGTCTTGGAGTTCTCCCCATATCCTAGCCCCACCCCAAACCCAACTTATGGACGTGTGGGTGTTCACTTTAAGGAAGGAAAGCTTGGATGTTTGACCACAGATGTTGCCAATTAAGATCAAGCTCTCTCTAAAAGGCAGGCATTTGGGATGGGAGAGGGAGCCTTGACACAGACCCATGGTTAGGGTGCTGTGAGTCGGTTTCCGCGTACTCGCTACCCATTTGAGGGGATCCTGGGAGCAGATTGGGGACATGTTGATTTGGGTATGTATATTTTACTTCCTTCAATAAGGTATTTTGGTTCACCTTCTACCTGCTTGGTTTATATGCCCTGATATCCCTGAAAAGAACCTCTGCATTTGGCAGAACAAGGGGCTAGATAGCGGCATGCCCATTAAACTATTTTATGATTTGGGTATATAATAATAATAATAATTTATTATTTGTACCCCGCCCATCTGGCTGGGTCTCCCCAGCCACTCTGGGTGGCTTCCAGCAAACATTAAAATACATTAAAATGTCACACATTAAAAGCTTCCCTAAACAGGCTGCCTTCAGGTATTTTCTAAATGTCATGTAGTTGTTGATCCCTTTAACCTCTGATGGGAGGGCGTTCCACAGGGCGGGCGCCACTACCGAGAAGGCCCTCTGCCTGGTTCCCTGTAGCTTTGCTTCTCGCAGTGAGGGAACCGCCAGAAGGCCCTCGGTGCTGGATCTCAGTGTCCAGGCAGAATGATGGGGGTGGAGACGCATCCTGGATGTCTCATCCTGTTTGTTTTTTTAATTATGTGTCTATATATTTTCCTGGTTGGGTTACTTTTTTTGTTGCATTACATAGTGGTGATAAGTCTCCCTTCCCCCCGTGGTTCACGTTTAGTTTTTGCAGGATTATCCATTCTTTTTGTCTTATCGGTAAGTGACCTTTAAAGACAGCACTTGTTCCTTCCTTGCTTGCCATTGGGAGCAACACTTGTGATATTTGAGATCTTAGATAAGCGTTAAGTCCAGCCTTTTGTCCTGGCTCCCACTGGATGAAGGGCTTGGACTCGGATTACGTTTCCTGTCAAAACCTTTCATGCTGAGATCAGTGTGATACATAAGCAGGTGCAAAGACATAACTGCACAAGCGAAGACATTGATCCAACAGTTGACATCCTCCCTGGGCTCCTGTTAGGAGGAAGTGGAGCGGGCACGGCCTCAGCATGGCAAGCCAGAGGCATCTTTTGCCTGAGGGAGCAAAAAGAACTCCGCCTGGTGGGCTGACCATGAGATGTCTCTTCACAATGGCGTTGGCGTCTCCGTGTCCTAGGTCAGTGCTCTTCAACCTTGGGTCCCCAGATGTTGTTGGACTCCAATACCCATAATCCCCAGCAGGGTGGATTTGATTTAAATCAAATTGATTTAAATCACGATTTAAATCACGATTTAAATCACTAGTCAGTAAGGCTTGATTTAAATATTTTTTTTACAGAAAGACTCATTCTTGCTGGTATAATCTTAATATTTACAACCATGTGAAGGTTTCATTTTTGGAATACCAGTAATAAATTTTCAGAGTAGTTTTTACAGTTATATAAAAAATTACTGATTTGGTTATACTACTAGAAATACATAGACAGATAATTATGGAATCATGGTGAGGTTTAATAAGTTAACTGTTTATGTTTGGACAACTTTTCTGCTGTACTTTATTGGAAGGAGAAAAATAATCATTTCCTTAATAACCATTTAAACAATTTATTTAAC